>PVJC01045697.1:0-13603 GCA_004026665.1 Murina feae
ATTACCTCCAAAGGACCACAACCATAATGGCTGAATTTTTGTGTAAGGCTCCGTATAATGAATGATTCACTCATTAACTAAAATCACAACAGGCTCTTATTCTGAATGAGTAATTCATTAATTAAAATCACAAAGGCCTCTTTAAAAAGCCGGATGAAAATATTGCATCTCTTAAAAATTAATGCTAAATTAACCCAACTCTTTTCCGTGCTCATAATTTTAAAACTTGGACCATCTAATTCATTCCCTATATAACTGCTTTAAAACCTATTTTCCCAAAGTAAGTCCCATAGGAACCTTAATCATTGCTTAAATCTATTTGCTAATTCTGCATCAAACCAAATACCACTGCTTCTATTATATAAAAAATAGCTTTTTGAACTTTTAATGACCTAATATTTTATCAAGCATCACTATTTCAACAAGTACTCTCTTTTTCAGTGTCTTTTAATTAAATATCTGAGCATTATAATTCTTTTCCCCAGATGTTTCTCTCTCTCTCTTAATTTTGTATTTCTTAAGTTATAATGCCTACATTTTGTTCTGGACATATTAAACATTTCAAAATAATTTCTTAAATTATCTATTACTAAATAATAGTATAATTGACATTAAGTTAAAAAGCATGGCTAATTTTTTCAATATGAGCGATTGCGTATTTTAGAAGGCCCTTTATCCTAGTCTAACCAGAACAAGTTTTCCTGAATTCAACTTGCTTTCATGGTTATTTGCAGAATTGGGGAGTCACAGAGGTCTGTGAATAATTTCTATTTGCCTATTAATTTCATAAATACTTAAACTCTTTTTACTGAATAGAACACTTCTATAATCTTTCACTGAACATTTGACTCATCTTGATAGATTGATTTTAGCAATCTGTTTTTTCATAATCTCTTCATATTTTACCTATCTTATTGTGAGCCATTCAGCTACACTGTAAACCAGTTCAGACGCCCAAAGAGAAGAAACTAAGGTTTTGTCACAAAACTTGGTTTTAGAATATCCCTCACAGGCCCCCAAGCAGGGCTGGGCATAACTCTGCTATTCTCATACTTTTTGAGATTTTAAGTATCAAGAACATTGGGTCTCTTTTCCAAGTAAAATAGCTTTTACCTTACAAATCTAAAACTTCCTCTGTTCAAAACTGTTAAAGCACTGGACACATGATAAAATGCAGACAATAAAGCTATTGACAGCAACAGGTAACCAGTGGTTATAAAATTTACAGTGCTTTCTCCACACTTGAATCGAACAGGATCTCCCGTATCTCCGATCTTGTTCTTGGTTTAAAAAAAAGGATAAAAAGAACTGAGAGAAATGCTCTTGGCTGGCCCTGGAGGGATGAGGAGGTGTTAGTGACAAGGATCCGGTATCTTTTTGTTTCATTAAAACCCTGGTTTGACAGGAAGCATAGGGGAAACTTAGCCACAGAAATGGCGCATCCGCTGTGCAGGCCAACGAGTAGAGTCTCCCACCACTACTTAGAATAAAGAAACTTATAGTCCTCTTTCTCTCATGTTTCTGGCCACAGTCATCTTTTTCCCCTTCTTCTGCATTCACTATTGTACTCTATTCCAATCGCTTAATTTTCTTTCTTCAAAGCCTGAATGCCAGGAGGAAAAGCCCTTAGAAAGTGGTCCATGAGAGTACGCCAATTCAGTTCAAAATCTATATAGACTCTTGGGTCTGTTAAAATGAGAATGTGATTTGATTGACCTACTTTTAGTTTACTTTTTTAAAATAAGAGGGTGAACGGAATTCTAATTCTGAATGCTGGAAATGTGATCCCAGGTTCCTTACTCTGCTAAAGAGTGTGCTGAATGAGCTGAGGAGGGGGCGATATTTAACATTGACGAGATGGGTCCTATTGAATTTTCTGTTCTTAAAGTGACTGCTTTGGCAGGAATTTCATCCCTTGATTTATGTCACAAGTACTCATGGAGCACCTACTTTGCCCATCAGGGGTCTTGACAAGACTCTTGAGACAAGACTCTTTTAAGGAAGAAAGCTATGGATACAACATGAGTGGTGTTTCCCTCTCTGGGGCAGGGAAACGTGATGTATTAGAGAAGGCTTCACAGTGCACATAAAAGGTAACTAGGAATGCAAGGGGCCACAGCCCCCAAAGGAAAAGCAAAAGCTTGAGCCAAAGTGAAGGGGCATTGGTGTGGAGGGTCAGGTCAAGTTGGACAGGTAGCCTGAGTTCAGGTTTAAAGCACTTCGAATGCTCTTGTAAGAGCATCATATGATATCAAGAGGGACATGAATCTACAGATCCTCCCAATAAAGAGGAGAAGCAGTACAAAATCCCATCTAATATTTTCTAGTTTCCATGGATGGAGACCTTATTCCTCTATTGTGTTTCATTATTGAAGTTAGTTTTTGATGAATTTCCTTTTGAGAATTACAGAAACACACTATGCAAAAGAAAAAGCTTACCAACATTTGTTGCTACAAACTTGCATAAAACTTTTTAAAGTTGGCCTTAGACAAGCAATACTTTGTGTTAAGTCACTAATTACTATAGCATGTGTATTGAACTTTTTTAAAAATATATTTTATTGATTTTTTACAGAGAGGAAGGGAGAGGGATAGAGAGTTAGAAACATCAATGAGAGAAACATTATTCAGCTGCCTCCTGCACACTCCCCACTGGGGATCTGCCTGCAACTAAGGTGCATGCCCTTGACTGGAATAAAACCTGGGACACTTGAGTCCGCAGGCCGACACTCTATCCACTGAACCAAACCAGTCATGGCTGTATTGAACTTTTTACATTATGGGAAGAGAACGGGTTGGTTTCCTAGGTTAACAAGATTTCCTAGATTAATAGGGAATGGATGTGCTACTGTGGCTCTGTGTGTGTGTAAGTGGGTTTATGTATGTATGCGAATGACATTTAGTGCAATGGAACTTTCCAGCTGTGTTTTGATCAATGAATAGGTGTGTATTTGAGATTTATAGATGACTGAGGAATAAGATATGTAATATGCAAAAAACTCATCACATAACATCTTGAGAGGTCCAACCAGTGGAAACACACACTCCTTCCTACAAAACTTAACTGGGATAAACGTGAACACATTTTCTCACTGAAACTACATCATCTGGCATATTGGATGATAGAAGGCAATGAATGAGCACAATCACTTCCACACAAAAGTCTATATCAATCTTTTCTTGATGACCTATTTTCAGGATTTCCTCCCATAATGCAATCGCCCAAACAAATCTCCAGAAGACTGTGTGCTGCAGTCATAAAGCCTCAATTCAAAAAGTCAGCACTCCCCATGGGTTCATGATGGAAAACTCACTGCATGCAGTAACCTTCTGTCATCATTTAGAGAAGACACAACCCGTCTCAGGTAAAAGGATTTATGCACCATAACCATTACCAGGGTGATTATTGGGCTAAATATCATTGTCATTTGCCTGAATGCCATTGAGTCTGATGCATCGTCACAGCTCATCATGATTGTAAAAATGCACTAGTTGTTTTATTGTTTTTTAATGGCAGATGCTGTAGGATTATAATTCAAAAATGTGGAGGAGGGGGAGGAAAAGGAGAAAGAGAAGGACGAGGGGGATGAGGAAGAGAAAGAGGAGGAGGAGGAGAGAGAGCCACCATCTTGAAAAGCTCCCATCAAACAGGGAACTGGAATAGCTTCTTTTTTAAAAAAAAAAAATGATGGTTATTTTATCATTTAGGGAATGGAGGGGTTACTATAAAATTTTGAATAAATTACTGAGGAACAAGGAAGCATCTTGTGTTTTCTGGATTTCTTCTGCCAAGAATACTAAATAGCTAAAATGGAATAAAAGATACTGAAGAATATAAGTTGGAATCACAGGCAAGAGGGATCCTCTCTGGTGGGATGGATGATCCCCAGATTGTACTGCATCTTAAAGGATATAAGAGCAACATGTTCTAGCCATTCTTGATTAATTAAAACTTATTTCATTCTCTGTGCTTCTTCCCATGAATCAATTTTGAAGCCAGTATTGACATCTATGTCTAAAATTCTTGCCCCATTTTGATACACTTTTACCTAAGAATCATAGGTATATCAACCCAGTCTTTGAAATCTTAGCACCAAGAGTTTATCTTTGCAGTAAAAGAGCAGTTGCCACCATCAAAAGTTAAACTTTGCATTGGGGCAGACATAACTATGGAAATTCTGTGACATTTTCTTTGCAGCAGATGTTGAACAGAACATACAGGATGAGTGTTTTAACAAATATATGGCTTATATATCTTGCTATTTACACTACAACTCTCAATGTGGTAGGGTATGTAGGTGAAGTAAGTGCATTTTAGACTAGAGATGCAAAACCCAACCAGCTTCTGTATTGAAGCTTCTCTTTGGGTGAGTAATCTAAAATAAGTAATAAATATAAGCTTATCTTTTTGTTTCTGTATATAGCAAAAATAAGGGAGGAGGTACAAAAGGGGTTTCAACTATTAAATGAAACAGTAAATGTCCCATGGTCAAAAGGAGAAGTGCTGCTCATATGCTCACAGAGATATTTTTTAAATGAATTTGTATTTTTATTTTATCTATCCTTTTTATGACTTTCTATAGACTTAAAATCTGATTCATATAATCTAACATTTATTTCATTCTTCTCTGTTCTGGTAGACTCCCACCAGGGTTCATTTTATATCTGTAGCAAAATTAACTCCTGAAAGAGAAAAATGATTGAAGTCCAGCACAGTGCTAAGCAAACAGTTGCTGTTGAATGAGGATCTGGTGAAATGAGTTCTATTGATCTCAACTGGACTCAGCCCCTCTGAGAGGCACAGAACTGTATTCAGGTCACAGGAAGAAGCAGGCCTTCTTCCTCTCCTTTCTTTATGTGGGAGGCAGGTAAAAGACAGGCTCAAAATATTCAAGATAAGTCCTACCATTTAGCTTAATTGTTCTAAAGGCTATAACCTTATAATTAGAATGCTCAAAATAAGGCACTATCAATTTTGAGAAGCAGAAAACATATATCTTTATATATTTATTGTGTGTACATATGCATATATATGTACAATATATATAGTTACATATATATTATTCATGTCATTTCTCTATTTTGTAAGCCATCAAGGGAAAATTTATCATAATCAAATATTACTCTTGAAGAATCCATTTAGCCATACTTCTTAAATATCAAATTCTTGCATACAGCTTTTAACAGCACAGTATAGTTACCTTTCTTCATTATACAAGGAAAAATGTGCTTGCATTATCTCTTTCCTAAACTTAATTAATTTATTAATTTACCACTTAATTCATTAATTTACCACTTCATATATCCTTAATGTGACATATATAATGTATATTGAAACGAATGCCCTTTCCTCCAACAGTGACTCCTGAAGCCCTACCTGCCCACACTGCGGGTCCACACTCAATCTTGTCTCCTGAAAATCTTCCCAAAAGTGAATCCAGTTTACACTCCCATACAACTCATACCTTTATATTCTGTAAACTCTGCTATGTATGCGAGATCTTTATGGATGGATCTCTCTCTTGCTAAGGCTTAGCAAACCACTAGAGGAATATTCTCTCTCAGGAAACATTTATCATAAGGGAGGTGCTCAACAAAGACTCACTGAATTGATTTGCGCTTGTGTCCTCACAGTTAATGATTAAGGATATTAAAATAGTTATTTTAGCCATCTAAAAAAGTTCTACATTAACTTTTAAATGAAGCTATTAGTAATTTTCAAATATAATAAAAAACAAACAGCCTTGACCTAATGAATATAAAAATGTTATTTTAAGTAATACACACAAATCAATTGCTGAAATAAAAAATATGGCTATATTATATACCTATTACATAACAAAAAGTAAGTCTGATTCTAGCAACTTATTCACAGAGAAAGAAAATAAACAAAGGTAGGGAAGGGTGGAGGTGAGATCAACCAATGGACTTGTATGCATGCATATAAGCATAAGCGATGGATGTGGACAACAGGGGGTGAGGGTGAGGGCAGGAGTATGGGGATGAGAGGGCATTGGGGGGATAAGGTCACATTTGTAGTAGCTTAATCAATAAAGGAAAAAAAATAAAAACTTATTCCTACTTTTAAAAAAAGAAAATAAAAAAGACAAACAAATACAAGAATATATGTCATTGACAAAACTAAATATATTATGTGCCTGTATTGCACCTGGGACTCCCATTTCAGAGGCAGGTTCAGGTATCCATCCATCTGCTGACAGACTTAAATCTTTGGGCCATCTCCAAGACTATTTGGCCTCCTGAAGTTCCTTTGGCGTACAGAGACTATGAGGTCAGCCACTATAGTCCACACTCCTCCTTGTAGAGTTACTCTGACAATGAAACTGCCTTAAGAAGAGGAGAAAGCACCTTAGCCAGTTTGGCTCAGTGGCTAGAGGGCCAGCTTGCAAACCAAAGGATCCTGAGTTCGATTTCAGTCAAAGGCATGTACTCTGGTTGCAGGCTCCTCCCCAGCCTGGCCCCTGAAAGCAACCAAATGGATGTATTTCTCTTACATCGATGTTTTTCTCTGCCTTTCCCTTTCTCTCCCACTCTCTCTAAAAGATCAATGGAAAAATATCCTCAGGTGAGGATTAACCAAAAAGAAGAAAAAGAAGATGAACAACAACAACAGCAGCAGCAGAAAGGAATGGGAAGCTTTCCAGAACCTTTGTTCTATGGCACTAGCTTTGTTTTAGGATAGCACAAAACTTGCAAATATCACTACTTAATAGTAAAAAAAAAAAAAGAACTAAGATTAGTAGTATCACAAGGTTGACCTAGAGTTGTGTTTTTTAAACCCTGGCTGTAGTCTGTAATCACCTGGGGAATTTTAAGAAAACATCTCTGTCTGGGTCCTGTACTCACCCACATGTATTGGATCCAGGGTGGGGCCCAGACATCAGTATGTTTTGAAAGTTCCAAAAATGTCTCAGTTAGCTCAGGTTGCTATAACAAAATACCATAAACTGAGTGGCTTAAACAACAGACATTTATTTCTCACTACAGGCCCTGTGCATCAGGAATGGGGGGGCAATTGGGAGCAGGGCTGGCCAGGAGGAGGGGACTTGGGAGGTTGGCTGGCCAGCTGCATCCCCTGATCAAACTCCCAGTCAAACTCCTGGTTGAGGGAACAATTTGCATATTAGCCTTTTATTATACAGGAGGATAGTTCTGGATAATGGGAAGTCCAGGATCAAGGAGCAGGCATATTTGGTTTCAGAGAGGCCTTTCTCCCTGCTTACAGACAGCTGCTGTCTCACTGTATCCTCACAGAAAACTCTAGTGTCTCTTTTCTCTTCTTATAAGGACAATGATCTCATCACCGGGGCTCCACTCTTATGACCTCCTCTAGAACGAATTACTTCCCAAGGCCCCACCCCAAATCCCATCACAGTGGGGAATAGGGTTTCAACATAGGAATGCTGGGAGGAGACATAACTCCAAGCAATTACAAAGTGCATCGAGGACTGAGAACCATTGACCTAGATAAATGATTGTCAATCTTCATTTGCACTGAAACAAACATGACAATGATATCACATGTGTAATGCACTCCTGTGGGGAGACCAAGATTCTGTAAATTCTGTAATCCCATTCAAGAAAATGTGTAAGAATGCAAGAGAGGAAAAGCATAATTACCAAAATAATTTGTACTCTAATGACGCTGTAACTTAAAATCATGGTGAAAATCTAGAAAGTTCCTTATGTCTGGCCAGCATTTTGTTATTATGAGCACACAATCAGGACTCTGGTGGTGACCATGATCTCTGCTAAAAAGAGGTCATTTTAAACAACAATGGTGTTTTTTTCCCTCTTCAAAGTTCTGAATTAATAACTTTGAATAACTAATTCAGAGAAAAAGTCTAGTAACAATCTCCATCTTTAGGTAAATATATCAAAGCTTTGGGACTCAAGAAATAAGCAGTCCAATCAGTGACAGAGAAAGAACAGAAAAAGCATGTAGTCAATGCTGTCAGGGAAATCAGAGAAAGAAAGACAGACTATTCTACAAGCGTGGGAGAGTAACTGTACTCATTGTTATGAATATTTTAACAGAAAATCCTTCTTTCCTACCAATTAATGCATTATTCTTTCCAAATATATAAAGACTATATTTCTAAGGAAACTTGTAAAAAATTATCTCCTGCCAATGTGTATAATGTGTACATAAATGGATTCATGTTTATTGAATGAGATCAGAAAGTTTACATTAACCAGGACTTTAAATACTTTCATATTTGTGTGCAAATATGAAAAGGGAAAAAAAAAGACAACTTGCCCATTTTAACACATTAGAATTTCTAGGCAAAAAGAAATGTTAACATAGCTTTAAAAATTATATTAAATACAAAGCTCCCCAAATTATATCACAGTAAGATATTTTTAAATAATGGTATCAAGCACCATCAATATCCTCCCTATCAAGATGCTGGGCTATGCTGAAGGGTTTTTTTAATCTTAAATTCATGCTTAAAGGAAGTGAAGGTGAAGATCAATGGCTGCCAAAAAAACCAACAAACAAGAGAAAGCAAGGAAGGGGAGAAAGGAGAAAATAAAGCAAAGATCCTAAAAGAGGACCAAATCTTTTTTTTTTTCTGTTTTTAACTCCTCTGAGGGTTTCTAACTCATCCTACGCCCAGTTCCATTTGAATTCAACTCAATTCAAATATGTGCTTAATATCTGCTATGTGCAGGGCTAAGCTAGGTATAACATATCATCTCTGGGATTAATGATAAAACTAGAGACAAATTGCAAAAGCATGGATATCCATGTAATAACTGTACTTCCTGTCCTTCATCTGCTTTCCAGAACTGCTTTGGTCACTACCTCCTGCAGCCAGCTTGACTGGAGGAGGCTTAATCCAATATGATGGCTATTGACTGACTAAAAATACAGTCTTCATGGGCTCAAGCACTTCATCTTTCACTATTGACCACCCCTCACCTCGACTGCCCTCTCCTCCCTAATGGATAAACACGAGTATCTACACAGTCACATGTATACACCCGCACAGGCACATACAATGTCTTGATGCCCTGCTCCCTGGGCCATATCCAAGCTTCATTGGTGCCAACGCACCTAGAATTTAACATTCACTCAAAGGTTAACCATGGAAGCTCCATTTTTAAGAGACAGGTAGTGTCTAGATCTAGGTGATGCTTATGGGCCTTTCTGGGAGAATCAAAGAATGTGAAGATTAGGTGCAGAAGTGGCATTAAAGATGGATGGCTCAAAGTGAATAGTGACCTAACTCTCGGGATGGGGGTCAGAACCCACAGAAGGAAATGTCAGATGTGATGGACCCATCTCATCAGCAAAAAAGCTACTGCTGTCCAAGGACCTTCACAGTTCTTTTTCTCTACGACCCGTACATTAAATCTTTACCCAAGTGCCTACTATAGGTTCTAAGTCCAAGAATCGTAAGCCCAAGGGCGAATGAAATACTGTCTTTGCCCTCAAGGAGCTAGAGGGGGAGATATAGATATAAACTACAAAATAATACGGTGGATGCTAAAACCCATCATGGATGGAAACAGAACACTCACTTCTGAACCAAGAGCTAATCTCTCCCCTTTAACACCAGTCTATTAAGGCCACAGAGTGGCTACTGCACTATCTTCACTATTAAAGCTCTATCGTCTAGCCCCCACCGCCTTTAACAATAATATTTAAACATTTATATTTTGTGTACCTTGCAGGGCTATAACTCAATTCAAAGACCCCCAATTCTCATTAGTTCAAAAGAACTATTCCTTAAAAGCTCTTAAAACAGTTACCTCTCCTCTATGACTCACAGTTAAACCTCCTTGCAGGAAAGCCACCACAGCTTTTCCCATTACCTGTTCAGTGGGTCAAGATTAAATAATAATTAGAGTCATATAGTCATCACATTAGTTCTCCACCTAGTAGCACACCTCTCAATTATTTTAGAGAAGGTCCAAATTCACTTAGGGGATTATCTTAGAGTCATCTTTAAGTCCCGCCTCTCTTATTAAGAATCTCTAGCATTAAATGTGTTACTCCTGTAATTTTTAAAAAATAACATTGTCAGGTATCAGAAATCAAATTCACAGTAAAAACTTGTTAATGATCTGGATACTATGCTAACATTTACATGTCCAACTAGTTCAGAAGTTGTCAAAGTGCAGACTTGGACCTCGCATCAGCATATCCTGGGAATCTGTTAGATGTGGATTCCCAAGCCCCACCCGTACCTACCAAATCAGAAACTCTTAGGGTGGGCCCTGAAATCTGTGTTTTAAGTTTTTTTTTGGTGATTCTGAATCACACTAATGTTTGAGAACTATGATCTAGCTAGTTGGCAAAAACAGCTCAGGCCAAGGGCCAATCTTGACAGAATAGTCCAGGTAGATGAAATCATAACATTTTAACAATCCCTCCCCCCTCCCCCAATAAAAAGAAAACCCATAACATTTCTTTTTAGTCCCTAGTAGTAATTTGGAAAAAAAATTGTTTCAGTCTAAATAGTCTAATGATGTTTTGTTTGTGTTTTGAAGTTATTTGAAAGATGCAACTGATCTGATATGTTCATTCAAAACACCAGAATATGTTGAAGAAAAAGTGATAAGGTCATTCTTAATTGCTAATAATGAAAGCATTAGCGAATTCTACAAATTGTTACAGATAATGGTAAGAATGGCAGCTTAACATTCAAATTGTCCCAGGGCTGTCACCAGGCACTGCTGGCCTCAGGAAACCTCTTGTGAGCATCTATTACCTGTGTGAGGTCTTACTGGCTTCAGGGCCACTGAAGATGAATAATAAACACACCCACAGATACCAAAGTAGATGCTGAGGGAAAGATAATTGAAGTAGAGGCTGAATTTTTCATTTGTAGATAATGTGCTTCTGTTTTTTCAAAATGTGCTACCCTAAGATCAAGATACTCATCAGATTTGAGGTTGTAAAGACCCCTAGGTCAGCCTGTAGGCAACACTGTAAAAGGCCAACTTTGTTAAAGTGGAGAAAGGATAATAAAGGAGTCAACTGCCAGTATAAAAAAAAATCCACACAAAAAACACCCCACCCAATTTAAATCCTAAAACAGGCTTACATTCTATATCATTACATACACTTGTGATACTCTTAAACAATTCATTTAATCCTTTACAATCTAACATCATCAAAACATTAAAGAAAATATCCAATAAACTAAAATCTAAATAACCAAAAGCAACAAGCTACAAATTATGCTTTATTAAGAACTAGTGGCCTGGTGCACAAAATTCATGCACGGGGGTGGGGGGGGTGGGGAGAGGAGGTATCTCTCAGCTCGGCCTGCACCCTCTGCAATATGCCTGGTCACCTCCAACTGCCCCCCACTGTCGGCCTGCTTGCCCCCATCTGGCCCCCCCTACTGGCCTGCTCACTCCCAACTGGTCCCCCTTGCAGGCCTGATCACCCTCACTGCCCTCCTCTCCTGGCCTGATTGCCTCTAACCACCTCTGCTTGGCCCCACCACCATGGCTTTGTCTGGAAGTATGTCAAGAAGGTCTTCCAGAAGGTCTCCCTATCTAATTAGCATGTTACCCTTTTATTAGTATAGATTTGCAAAATGTGGCCTATTGGGATGGGATATTGATTTATTCAGCCACAAAAAGGAACGAAGTACTGATACAGACTACATCATGGAAGACTCTTGAAAACATTATGTATGCTAAGTGAATGAAGCCAGACACCAAAGACCACATATTATATTCCATTTATATAAAATACTCATAGAGGCAAATCTATAGAAGAAAAAGTAGATTAGAAGTTTCCAGGCTGGTGGTCAGGAGGATGAGGAATGACTCTTAATAGAGTTTATGTGAGGGGTGATGAAAATGTTATAATTAGATAGCAGTGATGGCTGCACAACTTGGTGAAAACACCAAAAACTACTGAATTATGTATTTTAAAAAGAATCGTATGCCATGTGAATTGTACCTCAATTAAAAAAAAAATTCATAGTATACTTAGGGGATGTGGTTTAGAAGTCATACAAAGCAGTATCCTCTAATTTATTTCTATACTATAGTGCGGTGTAACTAATCGTCTAGGTACCCAGGGGATCTGGCTTTGCTGTTAAAACAGATCTACAGAGGAAATGTAAATTCAACAGGTGTGTATCTGATAACCACAAGGCTTAGGAGCCATGTCTTCCCCTCTCCAGTCAACTGTATGATGCCAGAGGAAACTAGGACCAGAATGCCCTGCAAGTCTTAAATGCCACTGTGTGCATCACATCACCCCTGAGGACTTCCATAAAGCTTTTGGGGTTTACATTATGACCATGTATCTGGGGGGTTAGGGGTTTGGTAGTTATCACCATGTTTGCGATGCAGTTCTAACTAGGTAGAATATGACATTATTTTTTCTTGTAAATGTGACTGTGCCAAGAACAGCACCATCTATTGGATGAAAATGTAGGTTACTATCTACTGTAATATGAACAATCTAAACATTTGAAAAAAGTATTATCCTCTACCTAAAAAGAGTATGTGCACCATGAAGGTATGCTTTCCAACTTTCAATGCATGCCTCCAAACCCATTAGGGTCCATCATAATAGCAAATCTTTCTAAAGAAAAAATAAAAAAAACAACATGACATTTCTTTAATAAAATGCAAAAAAAAATCCAATTTCACAATTCTTCTGGAAAATGGCTACTGACTGGCTCCTTCTGAGTGCAGCTCCGGTATGAACTGTGTAACCTAAAAGGTGGTGAATGAAAGATGAATCCACGAATAAACAGATCAGCCGGCAGCTCTCCTCTGGCTTTGGCTGACAAGAGATTCTGATTGAAACTTTTTTTTTAAAGGAACTGCCCAGACTTGAATGTGACTAAATTAAAAGTATGAAAAAACACTGAAAAGTCGGGTTGGTGCTTGTTCCTGTTACTACCTTTCAGGCATTGTGTGAGTATAGGGGGAAGGGGGGGGGTACAGGTGTGTGTATGTGTGTGTATGTGTGTGCGCGCGCGCGCGTGTGTAATGCACATCAGGCACGTGTATTTTCCATTCAAGCCCATAATATCCGTAGCATGAACTAAACAGCAAAAACGCGATGCAGCCTGCAGCCCCGCACCTCGGCTACTATATTTCTGGCTGCATTTATCTTCTTATGTGAACGGAACCAGCAGGCTCTTTCCACACTTTGCAAAATAGGAGAGAAGCCGTGAGGTCAGGGCAGCGGTCGCCCAGTGCCTCTCCTGCGCGGGGGGCAGGAATCCCGGCGGCGGAGGGGAGGTGGGGAGAGGAGATGGGGGTGCCTTCTCCCTCCCACGCTGCCGACACCCGTGGGACCCCAGCCCACCGTCCCCTTCCCTCCTGGCTGCATGGCGGCGGCGAGGGCGAGCACCTCGCGCTCTGCAATACCCGCACCTGTGCCCCGGGATCCCCGAAAGGAAACCCAGCGCGGTCTCAGCACTCACCCAGGCGGCACACGCACAGGAGCTGAATGCCCGCGAGGAAGCGCGTTAGGGAGAGCATGTCCAGACGATCCGGAGGCCCCCACCACGCGGCCGCTCAGCTTCTCGGGGTGCAGAGGGGGGGAACGTGAAGGAAATGTTTTCTCCTCCAGCATATAGATGTATAGATT
>PVJC01045698.1:0-13593 GCA_004026665.1 Murina feae
CCCGGTGAAGCCAGTCCTGCTCTACCCCGGTGTGTGGCAATCCTTCAAGTCCCTGACCTTCCCGTGGTTCTCCTTGCTTTAGAAGGTGAGGTTTTCCTTTCGGGAAAGACACTTGCTTGTAGGTGAACTTGCCATCAGCTCCGCCCTGCTTCAGGCCAATTACTGCTCACATATACATGTTTTGCTCTCCCCCACCCCTTACACCATCTTCTCCTAAACTTGGTTTTCACATGTTCTCCTTTCCTGGGTTGCATTCTACTCTCTACGGAGTTCTCACCCTTGACTTTCTATGCGCCATAGTCATTGGTGAGCCTGAAACATTTCCTATTGATGTTTTAAGACAAGAACACAGCATAACCAGATTGACCAAAATGCTCATAGCGTTTCTCTAGTTGGTGATTTCCCCCCCTCTTTTTCTATGTTTTTGTCAGTGTTTCTCCAGTGAACATATGTAAATTAGATCATGAATTTGCAAAAACAGTTTAAAAAATAGATACATAATTATTTTTTGAGTAGCTACTTGCTTTCTTTATACTCTAAATAAGAGCTATTGATTAGTTTGTTTTGTCCCAAGAACTGAATTCCATTCTCTTCCTCCACCGACTCTTAAAAGAGGGAGATACTGAAGGAGAAAAGACAGAATCCCTAGTGATGGGTCCCATTCTTCATCAGAGCCAAATTTGGGGGACTAATTCTAATGAATGCTTTTCCCGCTGAATTGAATGTCGCATGCATTGCTCCAGCCAAGGCCTTTATGACACCTAACACGGTGTGGCCCTCTGCCTCCGGACGCCATTTGCGGAGTCCCTGTCTTTGCTGGAATAACAGGGTGCCTGAGATTCCGGAAGGACCATACAGGGCAGTGGAGACACAGCTAGGCAAACATGCCAATCATATTAAACCCAACGAGGGCCTCGGGGAGGAACGAGTGGGGCACATTGGGAGTCTCGAGAATGGAAGTTACGGTTCTCTCCTTAATGCCACTTAAGAGCTGGGGGAGGGCGGGAGGATTAGACCCATGAAAGTGCAATCAGCCTCTGCATCTTTTGTGCTGAGATTATACCGCGATGCCATTATTTCTTTGCATCTTCGTCCAAAGGCTTGTGGCTAATTTATACGCTTGATCGAAAGGCAGCAAGAGCTTGCGCGTGCAGGCAGCAGATAAAAGCCCCGTGTCTTGCCCAAAACAAAACAAACACACCGAATCAAATGGTAAAGAGAAAGAAAGAAAAGAAGAAAGAAAACCTGAGCCCTACAGTAGACACAAAAGCTTAGCTCTGCAAGAATGCTAAGCCCTCTTTTATTTCTCTGCCACTGAATTTAAAATGAGATCTGAGGACCGCGAGTGGTAAGAGGAGTGAAGCAATTTCAAGTGACAGAGTTCAAAGGAGGTGGTTATGCATTTCTAAGTGGGTGCCGCATCTCCTCAGAGATATTTTGCACTTGGAAATAAAGAGTTCAGTGGAGACCATCGCCTAACTTTCTGGAGAAAATGGCCTATGCAAATGGACCATATCTTTGACTGAAAGCCATGGTCATAGTCAGCCTAGGCTTCCTTCATTTGATATTCCACAAATATTTATTAAATGCCTACAGTGTGCTAGCAGCTAGGAAAGCCAAGCATACTATTTCAAAGGAATATGTGTGTACTTTATACCCCCAAATGGTATTTCTTACTAAATATTTCTCAACTAGAGGCCAAAGTTAAAAAAGAAAAAAAAAAAATGCTGACTTTGGCTCTAATAGGAGGGCGGAGGGAGCTGGGGAGGGGGAGAGTCAGAGAAAAGAATCCTATATAATAAAAGGATAATATGCAAATTGACCCTAACAGCAGAACAACTGGGAATGACTGGTCACTATGACACACACTGACCACTAGGGGGCAGACGCTCAATGCAGGAGCTGCCCACTGGTGGTCAGTACACTCCCACAGGGGGAGCTCTGCTCAGCCACAAGCCAGGCTGATGGCTGCCTGTACAGCAGTGGTGGTGGGAGCCTCTCCTGCCTCCTGAGCAGTGCTAAGGGTATCCGACTGAAGCTTAGGCCTGCTCCCTACTTGCAAGTAGACAATCCCCGAGGATTCCCAGGCTGCCAGAGGGTTGTCTGACTGCCATCTTAGGCCTGATCCCCCCAGGGAGTGAGCCTAAGTCAGCAGGTGGACATCCCCGAAGGGATCCCAGACTGTGAAAGGGCACAGGCTGTGCTGAGGGACCCCCTTCCCACCCCTGAGTGCACAAATTTTTGTGCACCAGACTTTAGTAATCATATAACTTCATAAGCAATCATTTCTTACAGAAAATAATGACACAATGGAACTTATATTTATTGATAGAAGGTTATCTAAAGGGAAGCATGTGTTTTGGTTTTTGGTTTGGAGTTTTATTTGCAGATACTCCAGAAGAGATGCTCTTGAATATGGCTCGATGAACTATTTAATAAAAAAACCTGAGAAGTTTATATAAAAATCTATTCCATGGCTCTGGAAGTAAATATACAGAATTAACCTAAAATTACATTTTTTGTTCATATTCTCATAAAACATTTTTTACCAGCTGCAGTTGTCCACTATATTTTGCTTTCATTTCACTTGTAAAATATTATGGAGAATAGGTGAAGTTAGCATTATTCTCAATATTTTACATAAATACTTAGTTTGCAATAGTAGGATATATACATCATTATTTCCAACTAGAAGGCCTGCCTCTTTTGACTGGTGAGGAAACCCTCAATTCTGCTTTGGGAAATCATCCCTACCTGTTTCCTTTCTTATCTCCTTCATTCCTTTTCACATGATGTCCCTCCAAATGGTCCTTAGTGAATTTTGTTGCTACAATTCCTGTCCTGCCTCACTGCCTGCTGTTTTCATTGACTATTAATTAGGATATTTCATCCCCTGATAACAATGACTGTGTGAGAGATGGGCATATAATGGTAGGGAAAGCACTCACAATGATGAATGATAACCTGTGTGAGAGGGATGCTAAGAAACAGAAACTTTCTCACTGAACAGTGGTTAGAGTTTTAGCCATGCACCAAACAGCCACTGATTCGATTCAGGGTCAAGGGCACCTACCTGGGTTGTGGGATCAACCAGTGACATATTCGAGAGGTAACCAATCGACATGTGACTTTCACATAGATGCTTCTCTCTCTCATAAAGGTAATGGGAAATATCCTTGGGTGAGGATTAACAAAACAAAACAAAAAAGGTAGCAAAAAACAAACAAACAAACAGGTCTTTCAAGAACTGCAAACTCTAAGAACTAGATAAGTCAAAGGCTGCCTATGGAGTATAGTATCTGCATCACGAATATCTAGCACTGCAAAGCAGAGAGAGAGAGAGAGAGAGAGAGAGAGAGAGAGAGAGAGAGAGAGAGAGAGAGAGAGAGAGAGAGAATGAATACTTGCAAGTGAATGAGAACATAATATGGGCACCCAGTTTTGCACTCCTCATCTCTTCCCTCTGGTAGTCTTCATTTTGGGTCTATTGTCAAGCATTTCCCCAGCCCCCTTTCCTCGGTGGCAAAGGTCACTGTCATATGGCCACACCATCACGCTTTTTCCCCAGAGACCCGTAAAGGGCTTGTACCCTAACAGCTTCCAAGTAGGCCTCAGAATTAAATCGCACCGCCATGCCTTGGCGATTATTTTCATTAATTTGGATCCTGTGCGCAGTCCTGATACGGAGCTGGCGCTGGGCCCATTCACACCATGTGGAGAAAGATCCGGGAAGCGGTGATTTCCCAGAAGGGAGGAAGCACAGTAACCCGGCAAACACAGCAGAAGCCCACGCGAGCATCCAAAACATGCAGAGAGAGAAGCTGAACTCTTGAACCCGATACCCTGGATTGAATTCCGTGTGAACCTGTTTAAGTGTATCAGTGAATTTCCTTTTGTTTGAACTGGGTTTTGATGCTTTCACATTGAGGGTCCCGTTTGATACAGGGTTGAAAAGGAGACACGTACTGGTACATTTTCTGAGGGTTAGAGAGGTAGATACTTGCTCATGTAATAATGAAGATCTGAGCTCCAGCTAATCTTAGTTTTGCTATTTACCTACTGAGTCAAGGTAAACGTTCATTATGCTCCTACCCTTAATTTCCAACTATTTTCTTAGCTAGTATACTACTATGCATCTTTCTTTTTTAATTTCATGCCCTTGTGTGGTTAACTCTTATCTTTTACTTTGAAATGGTTCTGGTGGATATCTTTTCCAGGGAATCAGCATTTCCGTTCCCTCTGACTCACTTGGAAGAACGATTTCTAATCATGTATTGAAAAACAGAGCTGGCGAAGGGAGCAAGAAGAGATGAATGAGACACTTCATTACATCAGCATTGCTAGCTGAAGTTATCCTATCTATTGTGTAGCCTTTTGTGGGTCTTAGATAGGCTTCCAGAGAAGAAGACGCCGGGACGAGTCTTAGTGTGCAAAGGATTTGCTAAGAAAATGCTCCTTGCAGAAACAAGTAAGGAAAACAAAACAAAACAAAAAACAAGTAAGGACATGGATGAAGCAAGACAGGGAAAGGAAGGGAAGAAAAGCAATTCAAGTAAAGTCCCAACCTCATCCAATACTTTTCAGAAGTTTGAAAAAAGGTAACTTGCTTCTTAGAGTTAACCCAAGCCGAGGAAAGAGAACTGGGCTCAGCTATTCTGTACTGGTCATTGGCCGAGATCCCCACCTCCCTGGGAGGGTATGTACACTTTCAGACACTCCACTCTTTGTAGTTGAGAAAGACACAGTGACTAGTCACAGATGTAGCCATCAGAAGCAAAAGTACTCATAAGCCAAAGAATACACATAGAGGACAGAGACAGTAAATGAATGAATAAGTAGTGTTATGAGGTTATAAATGCTCTGAAAAAAAAAAAAAAAGATATGAGGAAGGTGTGAGTAAGGTGGGGCATTTTGAGAGGATATTAGGATATGAATAAGCACTCAGCCATGAGAATGCTATTGGGCACAAAAGGTTCCTAGCGAGAACCTAGACATTTTGGTCGACGAATATCTGCAAGCAAAGTCATCGGGTTGGATTTTATTGTAGATTCCCTCCAGTAATAATTCCATTTCCACCCATGTGCTTGCCTCACCTTCCATTTGTCAAATTTCAAATTCCTAAAACCTGGCTTTGACAAAGGAGTAGATACATGTTTCGATTTATTATGATTAATTATCAGCTAAAAGTGGTCTGTATGGCTGAAAGAGAGTTTTAGTATATTAATTTGTCTTAGAAAATTTAGAAGAGTACAGCCACCATCCAACCAAAACTTTATCTGAGAGGTGACACAGTTGCCTTGATGTGTAATTCTGCCTGGTTATACCGTTTTTTTGTTCTTTTCACATAAAAGAAAATAACAACGTAAATGATTCTTTTGATTTGAACAAAACCATCTGAAGGGTTTCATCCTGATCATCTTACTTGGGGAAATTAGAGGTTGGCATCACTGCCCGTGGCAGTAAGACATCACCTTTACCTAATAAAACACCTTTGTGCAAACCAGATTTTACTCGCCTAAATTCTTGCGTTTGAAAAACAGACTTGAATTCAGCATGGGGAATTCAGAACTTGTCTTAGCTGCTCTGGTCAGTCATTTTAACTCATATTGGAAAAAGTACAGTGTTATAGGAAAGTCAAAATATAAAATTATTCACTATGAAGCACTTTGGCCACGACTTAAATATTTCCTTCACCCAGAAAACTGAGAAAATACGAGCAAATGTAGCTCAGATTACAAGGTTTTTGTAAAAAACAAACAAAACTAGAATTATACCTGAAATCTTGTCAGTACAGTGACTTGCTTTACAATGCCATCCTTGGCCCAGAAATTTTGAGCACTGTGTTTTAAAAACATTAGTAATCTTAATCCCACCTATTCAGTTGCTACAGAATGTCAAGTACCGCATAAGATCATTTCTACCTATTATTTCTGGTAATAAATAAAAACTCTGCAAGATATCCAGAAGTATTAAGTCTAGACCATCAGACATTCCAATCTTAGGTATATACCCACGAAACATGAAAGCATTTCACACAAAGATTTGTGGATAAACGTCTACAGCAACTTCATTCACAACAGCTAGGTCCTGAGGTAGGTGAAAAGAACATGAATATTCAACACCAAGAAAATGGGAAAATAAAATGACGTCTATTCACACAGTGGAATATTGCTAAGCACTAAAAACACACAACTAGGAAACCGGAACTACTGACACAAAATAGCGGTGGGATTTTAAATCTTTATGCTGAGTGCAAGAAGCCAACACAAAACATCCCGTTGACATGAAATTTGTTCTAATCTAGGGAATCAAACTGTAAACCATCAACCATCTATTGCAGAGAGCAGAGGATTTCAGAGACTATGAGGAACCTTTTTTTTTTTACTGATGGGAATAATTCTGTATCTGATTTTGGTAGAGTTCTCTCTAGAATATAAAAATGATTAAACCACTCCAAGTGATAGACTTAAATGGATGCAATTTATTGTGTCTGCGTTATTTCTTGATAAAATAATGAAGATAACAAAGAGATGAGGAAACCTAAATTGAGAGAGGCACTTGTCTAACATTACACAGCTACTAAGAAGCAAGGAAAGTTACAGGATTCCGTTTAGTTCTTTTCTGGTCCTAAATCTTGGGCTCTTTCCTCTCCATCAGATGCGGGGGTGGGGGTGGGGGGGTGGGGAGGATCTTGTGGTTTTCTTCTTTACACCTCAAGGATTATAACCATAGCCTATGTTAGTGTTTTTTTTTTTTTATTACTGTAATTTTCAGAAGTATTCTAAGTTATAGATAGCGCTATAACCTTAAGTAGGAGATATAAAAAGAAGCTTTTATTTTGAAAATGTGACTGTGAGGTCTTGAAATTTTATGTGCAAACTTTTAGATGGAGGTACTTGGAGTGGGGCACATTATATAAATAAATTATATGTTTCCTTCCTATTTTGCTTCTAGGAATGTTGAATACGGTATATATTTTTAGGACACTTAAATAGGTGGATTGAAATTAAATGCATAGCGTTTCTGTTCAGTTGACTCAATGGTGACTAGAACATTCTTTGATCCCTTTGCAGTTCAAGTGCACCTGTAGAGATCAAAGTGCTCTTCCAGTCCTCCCCTATTAAACACATCCAGAAACTGAGACCACACAGATTTTGGCAACACCTGTGAGAATCTGAAATGAGAAAGCACCCCATAATGTTTAAGGAACCAGTTAAGTGCATGAATATGGAAAAAATACTTTTGAAGTTTTCTTTAATCAATAGGAAATTATTAACTACTCACTGTCATGTAATTGGGAGGTGGTTTGGAGACAGCCCTTAGGCTTGTAGTGTTTCCTTCCAATTTGCATTTATATTACATGGCTCCGCTAATGTCATCACCTTACATTTACATGGCGAGACAATGCGTGGGCAACTTCAGTTTTCCTAGCAGGGCATTCTTGCAATTCTGTGTGACAAGGGATGGCTAAATAGCATGGGATTGATAAACGCAGGTGAAAACATCGGAAAGCATTGTGAATGGGATCCAATGAAAGGCAGCACCGAGAACCCAAGCCAAGATGCGCCCCCACCATCACCTGCTTGCCGCAGTGTACAGTTCTAGCATACTTTTTTTTATTCCACTCAAATGTAAAACAAAACAAAACAAAAAGTTGGCTACAAAAAAAAAATAGATTTTGTTTTAGTATTACCAAAGCCATGTGCTGAATTTTATGTTTAGAAACATCATACAAATGAATGGAAAGGAATGGAGGCCTAGACTCCACAGAGGAATGACAGGTTTGCCCAAAACAAAAGTGATGTACAGGGTTTTCATGCAGGTGTGACTCACCCATGCAATAGCATCCGCTTTTTTCTCTTCAAAGACTTTTAAATATACACCCTCCCACACGCACCCCGGGTCTGGGAGGCAGCCAGACCTCTTCCCCTTTTTCCATTGAGTACACCCATTGTTTTCCCTTAATACAGAGAATTTTCAATAATATAATAATATGTTAAAACTGTGGTCTGTCACTTTATCTCTCCGTTGTAAAAATAGTGAAATATCATATTTAATACTACCACCTCAAATGCTGACTCGATAGTAATCAGCCCCCTTTCTGGGGTTCTGAAAACAGTTTTGTTTAGGCATGCTAACATTGCTAGAGATAGGATGGAAATCAACAGAGGTCCCCTCACCCCTCATTTCCAAGCTTTTCAATTTCATTAATGTTTAGATTACCCTATTCTGTATATACATTGGACTTAGAATGTCTTTGATGACAGTTACACATTTGGTACCTTAATTATACAGTGAAGTTGGTGTAAAAGAAACTTAGCAGCATTCAGTTAACATATCTACTGGCTGTAAAATACTGCATGGGAGCTGAGAAGTTTAGCATACATGTAGAGCTTCCCTCACAGCATCAGTTAAGGATATCAGACAATTTAGCTTAAAAAGAAGAGTGAGCTTTCAATCAATTGGACTTCGTTTAAATTCATGGTCATACTCTGACCAGCTTTAAATAATAGGACTAGAGGCCCAGTGCATGAAATGCTGTGTGGTTAGGGTCCCTAAGGCCTAGCCTGCAATCAGGGCCATGTTCTTCCTGGTCACCACTCCCCAGTTCTGCCCCACTACCGCCACCAATAGATTGGAGCCTGAGGACCAGGAGGAGGGACCAAGAGGTCTGCCTTCCAACCACTTACCAATCCCTGCCGCACCACTCATCCTGGTTCTCCCGTTAGCCATCCCCTGATCAGTTGGAGCCTGAGGGCCAGGGGGAGGGACCAAGAGGTCTGCCGTCTGCCTGCTCACCAGTCGCTGCTGCCACCAATTAATCAGAGCCTGGCTTCCCTGATTGGGGTGTTGGGGGCAATCTGGCCCAGATCAGGTCAGTTTGCTGGCCACAGTGGGTGACATAGTGACTGGTCATTAGGTTGTTATGGTTGTGACAGCGTTATGGTCTCTGGCTTTATAGATAGATATAGATATAGATATAGATATAGATATAGATATAGATATAGATATAGATTACTGTAGGTAACTAAAACATGGGAGACATTCTCATGTATGCCGTGCTAATATTAATGGTACCTCGCTTCCTGAAATGTTGTGAGTTCACCATGTTAGCCATGCCAAGGGCAATGGAATGTATTGTGATAGAAATACTTCCTGATTCTTATTTACTGCTGGTGCATTTACTGTTTTTACTGCAAACCTTTCTATTCTGCCGCTATTTTTAGCATCACTAATGATAATAATATCTACTGTTTCTCTAATGCTTTGCAGTTTAAAATGTGCTTTAGATAGTCTTCAAGCCCCAAGGAAGGTTGACATTAATTTTAGACTTGAAAATATTGAGGACTAGAGACAAAGATGCTTGATTTACCTCAGAATAAGTAACTACTAAATGGTGGATTTGCCTCTTCACACATAATTTCTTACTTCAAAGTGAATGTTGCACTATCTACACAGTCGGACACCTGAATTTCAGCCCCAAACTATGCTGCTGCCTTGATTAGCATCAGATCTGGGACTCAAATTCAGGTCTGGATGACAGTTACTGGCCTAGGACACTGCATAGAAATACTACTTTCCACTTCTATAAAATTGGGACCTTATAGTATAGATACCATATGCAGGTCCTAAGTATCACGTGAGCTAAAATATGTGCATGTGGCAGGAGTACCACCAAACCCTTGATGCGACATCCCCTTATACCTGTGAATTAAATGAAATTTAATTACGAGTGTCCATTTGCCAAGATTAGCACAAAACATAACAGTAATGTTGTAGTCCCTTCTACCTTACTAATAGAGTCTCTGAAACTGAGTCATCCATCTTTCTTGGCCCATGCCCAAATACTCTACCACAAGATGGATATCTTTTATATGCATAACTCCCCCCTGTTTTTCCAGAAAGATCAGAGGGACTCCAGGTCTCTAAAAGTCTGTGTAAAAGTGCACAGACATTTATGTAACACCAGCACCTGCCCCCCTACACACACACAAACACACATACACACCTGCTCACCATGAATCTATGGCCTGCAACCATGGTATTAAACCTCATTTCAACAAGCGTTTCTCTCCCTTCATGCCTGAGAACACAGCCTCTATCCTTCCTTTCTTCCCACTTTAATCTCTCTCTGGATTTATTGTCGAGGCCACAGACTGAAAGACCTGTGGGCCAGACACAGTATGATGCCTCATTTTCTTAGAGTCACAAAATGTTGGCTCCTGCTGTGATTAAAAATAATAATGCGTTCCCAATCATTAAAGGGCAGAAAATGGCACAATTTCACATGTCTTTTTGACAGCCCATGAGCTCTAGCATCACGAGGCTGGTTTCCTGGCAAGGCAACAAGTGACTGAAGCTGAGTAATTTCTTCCACCTTCCAACTGCCAAAACCCTGCCATTGTCCTCTTGACATGGAGGCTGTAGTTCAGTGACTCTCTATCAGCCTCATTCCCCAAGCGCATTTCTTAGAATTCTTTATGGCTCTTTTAACTCATTTGGCTTACTAGTCTATCCCCGGGGATCTGACTGTGAATGCTGAAATTTGTAAAAATAACACAATATAACCCTCTCTCTCATTCCTTCATATCACTCATCTCAGAGTATAATCATTCTATATAATAAAGAGCTAATATGCTAATTAGACCATAGCAGAATGACTGTCCCAATGAGGCTGTGATGGCCAGCTGAGGCTGCGAGGGGCTGCGAGAGCTGAACTCCTTACACGAATTTCATGCATCGGGCTTCTAGTATGCTTATAGTTGTCATCCTCTCCTACCAGATCATAGTTTCCAAAAGTTGATATTCTGCCTTATTTTACTCATTATTTTTCTCCTGGAATGGTGACTGAGACATAGAAGGTTCTCAGTAACTATTTGAATGTGTGAAGGAAATAAAACCCTGTAACTCTTCTTTGGAAGTAAGGACACAAATTGTTGACATCACTTGGCTCTGTAGTGTCAAAGAAATTAGCATAATGTTTGAAATCGGGTTATCCTAGACCAAAATAAAAAATTCAATGAGTAACCCTATCTTACATGCTACATTAAGGCTATTTAAAAATTTTGTCATCAGTATTATTATACAGAGTTTTCTATTAACTCTATTATTTTATAGAATTTTCCATTAATAGTATATGTGTTGAATCAACAATAATAAACTTCCCCAAAATAAAGACAATTTAACGGATTATTTGCTGTCAGAGAACTTGGGTCTTAATGTTTCCTCAGTCAGATTGGATCCCCTGCCCTTCTCAAAGTATAAACATTTCACTTTTTTTGTGGAAATTTATCTACTCTAATCTAATAAAAGAGTAATATGCAAATTGACCCTCACTCAATTACACCCACAAGCCATGCCCACAAGCCACACCCACAATCAGGAGCAAATATGCAAATTAACTCAACTAAGATGGCGGAGGCCACAGAGCTGGAGTTGCCCCGGGCGATGCAGGAAGCCAGGGCCCCGCGGGCCCTGAGCTCTACTCAAGGCTACAAAGTTTCAATTATAGAAAATAAACCCCAGAAAACTGCAGAGCTGAGACCTTGGGTTGCCAGGGGCAACCCAGGCTTCCAGCGGGAGACCAAGACATAAAGTTTCAATTATAGAAGTTAAGTAAATCCCAGATACCTGCTTCCAGCTAGGCACCCCAGTAGGAACCCTGAAGGGGCTGTGGGCAGCCTGAAACGGCCCTCTGCCCCTTACCCAGGCTGGCCAGGCACGCTAGCAGGTGGACATCCCCCAAGGGGTCCCAGACTGCAAGAGGTCACAGGCCAGGCTGAGGGACTCCACCCCCCCCCCCCCCGTGTACAAATTTTTGTGTACCAGGCCTCTAGTCTTTAATAATAAAAGTGTATTATGCTAATTAGACTGGACAGCCGAATGACCTTCTGGATGGAAGCCAGGTAGCGGGGGCCAAGGCAGAGGCGGTTAGGGGAGATCAAGCAGGCAGGCAAGCAGTTAGGGGTGATTAGGCAGGCAGGTGATTGATTAGGGACAATGAGGCAGACAGGCAGAGGCAGTTAGGGGCTATGAGACAGGCATGAGAGTGGTTAGGGGTGATGAGGCAGACAGTCAAGTAGTTAGGGGTGATCAGACAGGCAGGCAATTGGCTAGGGGAGATCAGGCAAGCAGGCAAGTGGTTAGGGGTGATCAGACAGGCAGGCAGGCAGAGGGGTTAGGGGTGATCAGGCAGACCAGAGGTTAGGAGCCAGCAGTTCAGGATTGCAAGAGGGATGTCCAACTGCCAGTTTAGGCCCAATCCCACAGGAATCTCTGCGGGATTGGCCCTAAACTAGCAGTCAGACATCCCTTGAGGAGTCCCAGATTGTGAGAGGATGCAGGCCGGACTGAGGGACCCCTCCCCCATGCACAAATATTGTGCACCAGGCCCCTAGTGTATATATATATATATATATTTATATATTTATATATATATATATAAATGCCTAAGCATTTTGTCTGGTAGCTATGATGTTCACTGACCACCAGGGGGCAGAGGCTCAATGGATGGGCATGGGAACATGGAACAGTCTGATGACTCTCAGAGGGAAGGGGAGAGAGGGCAGGAAAAGATTAACCAAAGATCTTATATGCATACTAGAGGCTGTGCACTGGCCTGCAGGGATCGGGCTGAAACTGGCAGTCCGACAACCCCTGAGGGGTCCTGGGTTACGAGAGGATGCAGGCCAGGCTGAGGGACCCCACTGGTGCACAAATCCGTGCATCAGGCCTCTTGTATTAAGGAATAAAAATGTTTTTAAGTGTAGTTGGTATACAATCTTATATCGGTTATATCAGTTTCCATTGAACAGGATAGTGACCTGACATTTTTATACCTTACAGTGTGGTCACCCAACAGATCTAGTAATCATCTGTCACCAGGTAAACTTATCACAATATTACTGACTCTATTCCCCTTCCCCTTTTTACACATCCTTCCAGGCCCTCCCTTCTGCTAATCATCGCTTTGCTCCCTGTTTCTCTGAGTCTGTTTTTTTCTCTCTTATTTGTTTGTATCCTTTTGTTTTTAGATTCTACATATAAGTGAACCTGCACTGTATTTGTCTTGCCCTGTCGGATTTATTTCACTTAGCATACCTTCTAGAGCCATGTGTGTTGTCACAAATGTTTTACTCTTTTTTATTGTCATGTAATATTCCATTGTATATAGGTACCACATTTTCCTTACCCATTCATCTGTCGCTGGACACCTAGGTTGTTTCCATACCTAGCTATAGTAAATAAAGCTAATGTGCATATATCTTTTTATTTAAAAAATACAAAAATTATAGAACAGCCCCAAGTTTAAGATAACTAATTAATCTAGTAGTAGTAGTGACAGAATTGTAGTAATGATAGTGGTGCTATTAATCATGATAACCAACATCATTATCATCATCAATGTTGAAATAAATTTCTAGGCCCAACACAGCCACTGTTGCCTGGGGTGGCACTTCAGCAAACCAAAACTCAGATACCTTTTGTGTCCCTTGTAAATCCTTTACTTGATCATAATAAGGTCACTGAATCTACTCAACCAGTGTTAAAAGCCAAACCAACTCTGGGCTCTATATTTACCATCTTATTTCT
>PVJC01045699.1:0-13603 GCA_004026665.1 Murina feae
GATGGGCAGTAGGCAAGCTTGGGAGGCAGGCAGCACCCAGCCCTGGCCACAGCTCAAAAAAGAGAACAACATGCAGGGGAGGGCAAGAGTCTGAGAGATCAACATAGAGGGGGTGCCTGCTCCAAGCCTTGATGGTGTGCCTGGGGGCAGGCCCCCGGCAGGTAGACACACACAGGAGGACTGCTCCGAGCCTCAGATGGGGCTGGGGGCAGGTCCCCAGTGGTGACACACACACATACACACACACACACAAAAGGCGCCTGGCAGATTGGGGCCATCATAGGACATCCACTGACGGGTCCCAGACTGTGAGAGGGCACAGGCTGGGCTGAGGGACTCCCTCCACCCCGAGTGCACAAATTTTTGTGCACCGGGCCCCTAGTCTTCTATAATTTAAACTTTGTAGCCTTGAGTGGAGCCCAGGGCAGGCCAGGGCAGGCGGGAAGCTTGGCTTCCTCCATCGCCGGGTCAATCCAAGCCTCCTGCTCGCTCCAGCTCTGTGGCCGCTGCCATCTTAGTTGGGTTAATTTGCATACTTGCTCCCGATTGGCTGGTGGGCATGGCTTTTGGGTGTAGCGGAGTGAGGGAGTGATGGTTAATTTGCATGTTTCTCTTTTATTAATGTAGATTTAAAAAAAAAATACTAAAAATGCTCTCTCCTCCCTCCCAAGATGATTACAGAGCCTGGGCCGCTCAGAAAAGCCGCCTCTACAAACCAGAGCACACGTACCAGCCCCCGACGGCGCGATTCGGGAACCCCACCACCTTCCAGGACGACTATGTGCCCCGGGCTGTGCCACCCCAGCAGCGCCTCAAACCGTGTGCTGCGGAGCCCCTCCCCCCGGCCCCTTTCCAGGGCCACACCACCCACCGCCTGGACTTCGTGCCTCCCGCGCTGGAACCCAGGCCTGCGCCTGCGCGGCCCAGATGCCCCTACAAGCCCAGCTCCCAGCCCTTCCAGGGTCTCACCACACACCGCTGCGCCTTTCGGGGGCTCCCGGGCGCAGCTGCAAAGGCCTGCAGGCCCCCCCGCGCCAGGGGAGCCCCCGAGGCACCGTTTGAGGGGCGCACTGAGTTCGCGGACAGTTTCCAACCCTGGGAGGTGCCACCTGCCCGGGTCAAGCCGGTGCAAGAATACGCCCCGCCGGCGGGGGCCATGCAGCTGCTCAGCACCAGCCGCCTGGACTATGTGCCCCACCCAAACCCCCGCCGCGCGGCCCCCATCCGGCCCGCGTCCCAGCGGAGGAAGCAGTTCCCCTTCCAGGGGAGGAGCACAACCCAGGAGGACTTCCCGGAGTGGGAGGCCTGCCGCCCCCGGGAACCCATGAGGCCGCAGCCGCAGATGCTCGGCCCTTCGGGGCCGTTCGACGGGGTGAGCACCTTCCAGTCCCACTATGTGCCCCACGCACTGGTGCCCAGGGCCAGCTGCAAGCCTGCCCACGCCCCAGTGCGCAGCTCCAGCCCCTTCGATGACCTGACCTGGTACTCCACCGAGTTCGCCCCCAAGGAGCGGGAGGTCTGCCCGGCCAGCTACCCCTCCCCGCCGGGGTACATCTTCGACACGACCGACTCCCGAGGCCACAAGTTCTTCCGCAAGATTGCGTCCCCCTCCCCCTCCAGGCAGGCCTCCTAGGTTTGCCCGCCTCCTAACCTTCGGCATGCCGAGGAGGAGGAGGAGGAGGACGTGGCGCTCCGAGGGCAAAACCAACTGTTTAGAGTCGGGGGGACAAATGCACGAGAGCTAATGCAAACCATCATCGTGAGGTTTTTCAATCAAGAAAATTGGAAAAGTCACCCAACAGGTGTGGCTCAGGGGTTGCGCATCAGCCTAGGAGCCAGGAGGTCACGGTTCGGTTCCCAGTCAGGTCACAGGCCCAGGTTTTAGGCTCGATCCTCAGTGTGGGGCATGCAGGAGGCAGCCGGTCCATCATTCCCTCTCATTATGGATGTTTCTCTCTCTCTCTCCCTCTCCCTTCCTCTCTGACATCAATTCTCTAAAAAAAAATTGCTGACCAGACCTGGCCGGTGTGGCTCAGTGGATAGAGCGTCCGCCTGGGGACTGGAGGGACCCCGGGTTCGATTCCCGGTCAAGGGCACATGCCCGGGGTTGTGGGCTTGATCCCCAGTAGGGGCCGTGCAGAAGGCAGCCGATCCATGGTTCTCTCTCATCATGGATGCTTCTCTCTCTCCCTCCCTCTTCCTCCCTGACATCAATAAAAATGTAAAAAAAAAAAAAAAAGATGAAAAAAAGTGCTGACTGGTGTCAGGGACGCTTGCTCAGTCACTTCCTCTCTGCTAGTCCCCGTTTTCTGCTTTTCCTAGTGAGGACAGCGACCTCCGCCAGCGGTTCTCAACCTGTGGGTCGCGACCCCTTTGGCGGTTAAACGACCCTTTCACAGGGGTCGCCTGAGACCATCCTGCATATCAGATATTTACATG
This sequence comes from Murina feae, assembly GCA_004026665.1. NCBI lineage: Eukaryota > Metazoa > Chordata > Mammalia > Chiroptera > Vespertilionidae > Murina > Murina feae. The sequence continues at coordinate 2,440 of PVJC01045699.1, forward strand.
ACGATTCATCACAGTAGCAACATGACAGTGATGAAGTAGCCACAAAAATAATTTTATGAGGAACTGTATTGAAAGGGCCAGGAGGTTGAGAACCACTGACCTACACAGTGCCACGTGCATAGTCTTCCTGCTGAAGCAGGGGTGGGGGACCTTTCTCTGCCGAGGGCCAGGTCGCAATTTATAACATCACTAGAGGCCTGGTGCACAAAAATTGTGCACTCAGGGGGGCCCCCGCAGCCTGGCCTGTGCCCTCTCACAGTCTGGGACCCCTTGGCGGATGTCCACCTGCTGGCTTAGGTCCACTCACCGGGCAATCAGGCCTAAGCTTCTCCCGCCTCCTCAGCAGCGCTAAGGATGTCTGACTGCAGCTTAGGCCTGCTCCCTACTGGCAAGTGGACATCCCCCAAGGGCTCCTGGGCTGCCAGAGGGATGTCTGACTGCCAGCTTAGGCCCAATCCCCCAGGGAGTGGGCCTAAGCCAGCAGGCGGACATCCCTTGAGGGATCCCAGACTGTGAGAGGGCACAGGCCAGGCTTGGCTGAGGGACCCCCCCACTCCGAGTGCACAAATTTTTGTGCACCGGGCCTCTAGTTTTAAAATAAAACAAAAAAAGATCAGGCCCTGGCCAGTGTTGCTCAGTGGATAGAGTGTTGGCCTGCAGACTAAAGGGTCCTGGGTTCAATTCCGACAAAGGACACATGCCTGGGTTGCAGGCTGGATCCCCCCCAGTAGGAGGTATGCAAGAGGCAGCCAATCAATGGTTATCTGTCATCATTGATGTTTCTCTCTCTCTCTCTCTCTCTCTCTCTCTCTCTCTCTCTCTCTCTCCCCTTTCCTCTCTGAAATCAATAAAATACATATATATATATATACATACATATATACATATGTGTGTATATATATATGGATGTTTCTCTCTCTCTTCCTCTCCCTTCCTCCCTGAAATCAATTAAAAAAAAAATCAATATATATATATCAGCCTGCTATATTGGGTCAAACACTTCCTTAACTCACCGCTAATGCCTTGGCAGGGCCAGACCAGACGACATCACAGGCTTTAGACGGCCCGCGGGCCGGACGTTCCCCACCCCCACTCTACCCCAGTTGTTACAGAGAAAGCAGAGCTTCGACTGGAGAGAGTATTGTTGTTTGAGTGACAGCCCCATTTCCAGACGAGAAAGCACACTGGCTGGCGCCGTTTCGGGAATGAGGGAGTTACACCCCTGAGTGCGACCACGCCCAGGAGTCCCAGCCCCGAAGAACTGGGCTTCCCGTTGGGCGTCTCTGTGCTCCCCCTCCCCCTCACGAATCACATACATCATCTGGACAAGCTGAAATCCAGTGAGTGACACTCATGCTGCGTGTGATCTGGATGAAGGATTGCGTTATGGGAGACCATGATTTATCGCGACGTTTAGTCTCTTTTCTTTCTCCTGTTTCGTCTTTTGTAGGTTGAGATTTGTCCCAGGCCATATACTGCATTGAGAATGAGACCATGTGCTTAAGCTGTTTTTGATTATCTGAGAGTCGCTCGTTTTAACTCTGTTGTACTTATGAGTTAAGATGGTGATAATGTAAGATTCTACACGTCTGTGCAGCATTAATCAAGTGTCAATAAAAGGGAGGAATTTTCAGGAAGTTGTTTCTGTACCCAATTTCCTCCGGAAACAGAGCTCTTTATAAAGTCTTAGCAGGTTAACCTTCCGTAATTCCGTATTCTTACCTTTTAAACAGAAAATATTATAATACTAGAGGCCCGGTGCACAAAAACTTGTGCACTCGAGGGGAGGTCCCTCAGCCCGGCCTGTGCCCTCTCGCAGTCTGGGAGCCCTTGGAGGATGTCCACCTGCTGGCTTAGGCCTGCTCCCTGGGCGATTGAGCCTAAGCTGGCAGTCAGACATCCCTCTGGCATCGCGGGAGCCCTTGGGGGATGTCCACTTGCCAGCGGGGAGCAGGCCTAAGCTGCAGTTGGACATCCTTAGCGCTGCTGAGGAGGCAGGAGAGGCTCCCACTACCACCGCTGTGCTGGCAGCCGTCAGCCTGGCTTGTGGCTGAGCAGAGGTCCCCCTGTGAGAGTGCACTGACCACCAGGGGCAGCTCCTGCATTGAGCATCTGCCCCCTGGTGGTCAGTGTGTGTCGTAGTGACCAGTCATTCCCAGTCGTTCTGCTGTTGGGGTCCATTTGCATATTACCCTGTTATTATATAGGATACTCAATCTGAAGGCCTAGGGACCACGACAGCATCTCATCCTGGCCTATTTTTTTTAAATGTCTATTTTTATTGATTTCAGAGAGGAAGGGAGAGGGAAAGAGAGAGAAACATTCACGATGAGAGAAAATCATGGATCGGATGCCTCCTGCACGCCCCCTACCGGGGATCGAGCCCACAACCCTGACATGTGCCCTGACCACTGAGCGACACTAGCCAGGCAAGATCCTATTTCCAAATCAGGTCTCATTGTGGGAGTTAGAAAGTTTGGTGGGGGGTGGGGGGTAGGGGAGTGGGTGGCGGGCAGGAAGAGACACAATTCAACCCACAAAAGATGCAAATGACGGCTAATACGCATATGCAAAGACGCCCCACGTCATTAGCCATCAGGGGATTGCTCTGGGCGGGAAATGAAGATGCTAGCTTTCCCCCTCTCTCCGGAAAATGCTCTCCACTCCTTATGCCCTGTGTGGGCCTTTAGTGAAGGAAAAATCAATAAACAAGAAAAAGGGCCCTGACTGGGTAGCTCAGTTGGTTACAACGTTGTCCTGATAAACCAAGGTTGCAGGTTCGATCCCCGCTCAGGGCACATGTGAGAATCAGCCGATGGCCCTGGCTGGTGTGGCTCAGTGGGTAGAGCATCAGCCTGCGGACTGAAGGGTCCCAGGTTCAATTCCAGTCAAGGGCACCTTGTGGGCTCGATCCCCATGAGGGGGCGTGCGGGAGGCAGCCGGTCCATGATTCTCTCTCATCATGGATGTTTCTCTCTCTCTTCCTCTCCCTTCCTCCCTGACAGCAATTAAAAAAAAATCAACCGATGAATGCATGAATGGGTGGGGCAACGAACCGGTGATCCCCGTCCATCTCACGCCCTTCCTCTCTCTCTAAGAGAAATAAAAAAATATAAACACCTTTAAAAAAGAAGGAAGAGCCCTGGCCGGTGTGGCTCAGTGGATAGCGCGTCGGCCTGCAGACTGAAGGGTCCCGGGTTCGATTCCGGTCCAGGGCATGGACCTTGGTTGCGGGCTCCTCCCTAGCCCGGCTCTGGTCGGGGCATGTGTAGGAGGCAACCCGTCGATGGGTCTCCCTCACATCGATGTTTCTCTCTGTCTCTCCCTTTCTCTTCCACTCCCTCTAAAAATCAATGGGAAAATATCCTCGGGGGAGGAATCACAACAAAACAATGAAATAAAAATCATGTTAAAAAAAAAAAAGACACATGCACATGTTTGGGACATTGAGGTGCGTAACACAGTCTCAAAATCACTGCAAGAGGAGACCGCTGGTGCGGCTCAGTGGTTGGGCGTCGGCCTGTGAACCAGGAGGTCAGGGTTCGATTTCCGGTCAAAGGCACAGGCCCGGGTTGGGGGCTCGATCCCTAGTGGGGGGCGTGCGGGAGGCAGCCGGTCCGTGATTCTCTCTCATCACGGATGTTTCTCTCTCTCTCTCCCTCTCCCTTCCTCTCTGACATCCATACAAACAAATACACACACACACACACACACAGGCAGCCATGGTAACAGGACCCAAGACTGCGAAAACCAAAACACATAACGCAAATGAGCCTCCTGCATCGATGAGGATGTGGCTGAATCATGAGAGTAAATTTATTTCCGAGTTCCTCAAGGATCACACAAGAGAGACCTCCTCCTTCTGTTGTGGGGACAGTAGGAGCAGACGGCACGCGGGAATGTCCCTTGACCGACAAGAAATACAATCGCGGCCCGGGCCAGTGCGGCTCAGTGGATAGAGCGTCGGCCTGCGGACTGAAGGGTCCCGGGTTCGAGTCCGGCCAAGGGCATGGACCTTGGCTGCGGGCACATCCCCAGTGGGGGGTGTGCAGGAGGCAGCTGATCGATGATTCTTGTCGATGTTTCTGACTCTCTATCCCTCTCCCCTCCTCTCTGTAAAAAATCAATAAAATATATATATATTTTTAAAAAATCAACAAAATATATTTTTAAAAAAGAAAAGAAATACAATCACAGCGACTGGAAAACAGCAACTTTACAGACAGAGGGGAAGCGATAAGACATTTTGTGACTCAGAAAAATATATGCCCCGTCTTTATTCCACACTGTACAACACACAACACCACAGCGCTGAGTCCCACACGTATGTACAAGGAGTATTTCACACAAGGCCTCTCTTTCAACTGAAGAACCTTCTGCAATCGCCCGGCCAGTGTGGCTCAGTGCTTGAGCATCAACCTAGGAACCAGGAGGTCAGGGTTCGAGTCCCGGTCAAGGGCACAGGCCCAGGTTGCGGGCTCGATCCCCAGTGGGGGGCGTGCAGGAGGCGGCCGATCCATGATTCTCTCTCATCATGGATGTTTCTCTCTCTCTCCCTCTCCCTTCCCCCCTGACATCCATAAAAATATATTATAAAATATATATAAAAGAACCTTCCACAATGAAGTGGCCTGTGGGCTTGTGTCTTCTGCACACACTCGTTTATCCCCGGCCACCCCTCCATGTGCCTCAGCGCTCACCACAGCGTGGCGAGGCTGGGGGGGGGGGTGGCGCCAGGCGACCTGGGGTGCACAGGGCGATGTGAGTGCAGGCCGCTGGGACGAGGAATGCAGAATCAGAGTCACTTCCTTCCTGTGACTGGAGCCGTCACTGGCAGAACGTAAGGGACAGAGGCGCATAGAACGTCAGCTTTTGTCTGGCTCCGTGGTTGAGTGTCGACCTAGGAACCAGGAGGTCCTGGGTTCGAGTCCCCGTCAGGGCACAGGCCCCGGTTGGGGGCTCGGTCCCCAGTAGGGGGTGTGCAGGAGGCAGCCGATCCGTGATTCTCTCTCATCATGCATGTTTCTCTCTCTCTCTCTCTCTCTCTCTCCTTCTCTCTAAAATCAATAACTGTATCCTCGATTGAGGATTTTTTAAAAATATTATCTTTAGGGTTTATAAATTAACGCTAGTCCCATATCACTTCAGGGGCAACTCAGCATCCACTCTGACAGCATCACTAACCCCAGCCTTTGTCTCCATCTAAGCTCAACCCAAAGCGCGACCTCACCAGGCCCTCACCCCAAGCCCCAAGGCCAACGCCAGCCTTAGCCCTGACTCAGCCCAATCCTGGGGCTAAAACCACCCCTGGACGCGTCCACCGCCCCCTCACGCGAACCCCCACCCTCACTGTAACCTCCCGCTGAACCCTCATCCACGCGGGACGCGCTAAGAAATCAGTTCCGACGGAAAACCGTCGTTGACTATCAACGGTTTCTTTCCCCCGACAATCCTACTGCTGGCGTTGTCACTTTCCCCAAATAAAACCCTTCAGGAATAGCACATTCTGCACACATTCCGTCTCCCAAGCCTGTGATTGTTCCAGATCGTGTGCAAGAACTCAGTGCTCAGAAGAAAGAAGAAGTTGCATCCGCAGCCCTCAACGCGTTCACAGCGCGTTCAATGTCGGCAGAGGAGGCCGACGTCCCTTCCCCTTCGACTTCCAGGATGCCGCGTGTGGGCACAGCTACCTCTCTGTCCTCCATGGAAACGGCAGCGACATTTCTGTGGTCGACCATGGGACCTGGTACGGGAGACGTGGGCCCTCACCCTCACCCTGTAGCCGTCCTTGGACCAGCTCGCGCCCCAGGCCTTGCTGGCGTGACCATGTCTTTCCCCACAGACTCCGCATCGGGATCTGTAAGAACGATGTCAATGCCAACATGGTCGCAAGTATTGACCAGAGTTCGTAACCTGCAAATGCCTTCTGCACCAGCCCACACCCCGAGTCTCGCGAGGAGGGGAAGCCCTCGGCCCCCGCATCTCCCTGAGGCTTCAGGATGCCCAGGGCGCCACACCAACCTCGCCCCGTGGACCCAGAGGTTGGTCCCGGGTTCGAGTCCCAGTCGGGGCACATCCCCAGGAGCAGCTGCGGGGGACGTCCTGGCAGGGGACCTCGGTGATTGCCGGGTTGGAGGGACACTGTCCCACAGGCACTGCATGGCTGCGGGGGTATTTGGGTTACAGCTGGACTACCTATGGGACACACCCACCTGAGCTGCATGAGACGTCCAATGGCCATGAGAAATGACGGGACAGAATGTTAACAGCGGTGACTGAGACGGGCCTGGGTCTCACGGCGGAATCGAGAGCTTTGTGGGCTTTTTGTGTGTTTGTTTGTTTAAGAAATACATATCCGGGCCCAGCTGGTGTGGCTCAGTGGGTAGAGCGTCGGTCTGTGGACTGAAGGGTCCCGGGTTCGGTTCCCCATCAAGGGCACAGGCCAGGTTGCGGGCTCCATCCCCAGTGGAGGGCATGCAGGAGGCAGCCTGCCCATGGTTCTCTCTCATCATGGATATCTCTCTCTCTCTCTCCCTCTCTCTTCCTCTCTGACATCAGTAAAAACGTATTTTAAAAATGTGAACTGCGGTGCCCCTGCGTCAGCTGCATCGGACGGTGGAATTTAGGGGCCTGTGGCTTTTTAGAGAAATAGTGTTTTGGAACCAGCGCCTCGGGCGAGGCATAGCCTCGGACAGTCCCGTTCCTTCGCCGCAGCAGCCTCCGACGCCGACTGAGGGTTCTCCCACGAGGCTCGGCTGGACACACCCTTCTCCCCAGAGGCCCAGCGAGCGCAGGTCGGGCGCTTCACACGCGTGCAGGAGTCAGGGGTGTCTGTGCAGGGTCCTGCGGACAGAACATACAAGAAACGCCACATGCATTTCGCACGCCACTCAGGAGAGACCCAGTTAAAAAGCATTGGATTTGACGGCTGTTGACCTGAGTGGTTAGGCCCAGCCTAGGAACCAGGAGGTCAGGGTTCAACCCCCGGTCAGGGCACAGGTCTGGATTGCGGGCTCCATCCTCAGTGGGGGGCGTGCAGGAGGCAGCCGGTCCATCATTCTCCCTCATCATTTTTTAAAAAAAGGATGCCTATTTTTATTTTATTTTTAATTTATTTTTAATTGATTTCAGAGAGGAAGGGAGAGGGAGAGGGAGAGAGAGAAAGATCCATGATGAGTGAGAATCATGGATCGGCTGCCTCCTGCACGCCTCCTACTGGAGATCATGCCCGCAACCCAGGCATGTACCCTTGACCAGAATTGAACCCGGGACCCTTCAGTCTGGAGGCTGAGGCTCTATCCGCTGAGCCACACCAGCTAAGACCTCTCTCATCATGGATGTATCTCTCTCTCTCTCTCCATCTCCCTTCCTTCCAGAATTCAATAAAAATAAAGAATTTTTAAAAAAGAACAGAGTCCTAGCCGGTGTGGCTCAGTGGATAGAGCATCGGCCTGTGGACTGAAGGGTCCCGGGTTCGATTCCGGTCAAGGGCACACACCTCGGTGGCAGGCTCCTCCCCGGCCCGGGCCCTGGTCGGGGCGTGTGCAGGAGGCAGCCCATCGATGTGTTTCTCTCACATCGATGTTTCTCTCTGTCTCTCCCTCTCTGCTCCCCTCCCCCTAAAAATCAATGGACAAATAACCTCAGGTGAGGATTAACCACAAACAAACAAATTTAAGAAAACACACAAAAACAGAGTACACTGAGTTGCACCCTTCCTAGCAGTGCATCTCCAGATGTCCCCGGATCCCACATCCCATCCCACTGAGCCCTCAGCCCTGACCCTGGCAAGGTCGGCCCCACGAGGGCTGGTTCGATGGGGGTTGGGGGGCCGGTCCTGATACCTGGGAGGGATGTGCAGGGTCGCAGGAGGGCCCAGCACAGGGCCGCCAGGACGCCGGCTTCTGGCTCTGCAGGCAGTGCTTCTCGGCCAGTGGCGCGCAGCTGCTCATGTGCACACAGTCCATCCTGCGGGCCTGGACGCCCTGGCCGCAGACCGCTGAGCAGGGCCGCCAGGGGCCTGGGCGCCAGCATGTGACACAGCCCCCTGCCGCCGAGCAGTTCCTCCCAGAGGATCTGAAGTGGAAACAACAACAAAAATATGGAAAACGGGAAAAGTAAGTGCCACTTCTTGCAGGGATCAAGTCTCTCAGCGCATGACAATTCCTTTTCTTTTTTTTAAAAAAATATATTTTTACTAGAGGCCCAGTGCACAAAATTTGTGCATGGGTAGGGTCCCTAGGCCTGGCCGGCGATCAGGGCTGATCGGGGCCTTCCGGCTGCTGGCCCGGGCCTTCCTTCGTTCCGCGCCGCCCCCTGGTGGTCAATGCATGTCATAGCAAGTAATCAAACTCCCATTCTTCCACTCAAACTCCCACGGGTACAATTAGCATATTAGCCTTTTATATAGATAGATTTCAGAAAGGCAGTGAGAGGGAGAGAGAGAAACGTCCATGCTGAGAGAGAATCACGGGTCGGCTGCCTCCTGCACGCCCCACACTGGGGATCGAGCCCACAACCCGGCATGTGCTCTGATCGGGAACCAAACTGCGACCTCTGGGTTCATAAGTGGGCACTCAACCACTGAGCCACGCAGGCTGGGTATAACAAACTGTTTATAGAATTCCCTGGGCGAGTAGTAGCACAGAGGGAGCCTGCTAACTGGACAGCTTTTTAAAAAATATATATTTTTATTGATGTCAGAGAAGTAGAGAGAGGGAGAGAAACATCCATGATGAGAGAGAATCATGGATCGGCTGCCTCCTGTTCGCCCCCCCACTGGGGATCGAGCCTGCAACCCAGGCCTGTGCCCTGACTGACCGCAATCAAACCTGGGGCCCTTCAGTCCTCGGGCCAACGCTCTATCCACTGAGCCACACCGGCCCGGGCTGGTGTAGACGTTTTGAAGGTAATTTAGTACCAAGACGAACAGGGCAGCCCATTCATGTCCTTCTCTGAAACCTGTCCCCTACAACAGCATGAGCAGTTCTGCAGAAAGATGTGTTCCAGATGTCGACCGAAGCATCTGTGTGTCACGGCCCCCAAATCCCACACCATCAAATGCGGCTCATGACGGAAGGGGGCGGGATGCAGCCCAATGAAACAGAGTAAACGGAATCTTACGCATGAAGACGAGGGGAAATGCTTATATGTATGTGCGAGTCGGGGAAGCAAGTTCCCAGAAAACATGTCTGCTGTGTTAGTGAGGAATACACCCCCCCCCCCCCAAATGCCGGGTTGTAAATCCGTCCTGGAAAACGCAATGGAAAACACCTGCCAGGCACACATCAGGCTGTGTGTGGCCTCTATTTTCCCGGCAGAACGGGAGATGGGGTTGTCTGTGGAGGACAGGGGTGGCTGTTCCAAGCATCGTCTGTTCGGGGAGTCAGGCTCTGGCTGCCACTGTGTGTGGGGAACAGGAAGTGGGCAGCCTGGACGCTGCCGCACCTCGCTGAGGGCTCGGGAGGGTCCCGGAGCTGAGGGTCATCTCGTTGTCTCCAGGGGGACTTTGATGCGGCCCTGGCTGGTGTGGCTCAGGGGACAGAGCGTCAGCCTGTGGACTGAAGGGTCCGGGGTTCGATTCCGGTCAAGGGCACAGGCCCGGGTTACGGGCTCCATCCCCAGTGGGGGGTGTGCAGAAGGCAGCCGGTCCATGATTCTCTCTCATCATGGATGTTTCTCTCTCCCTCTCTTCCTTTCCCTTCTTCTCTGAAATCAATAAAAATCTATAATAATAAAATTGTAATATGCTAATTATAACGGATAGCTGAACAACCTTCTGGACATCCTTCCAGATGACCTTCCGGACAAAGCCACGGTAGTGGGGGCCGAGGCAGAGGTGGTTAGGAGCGATCAGGCAGGCAGGTGAGCAGTTAGGGGCGATCAGGCAGGCAGGCCCCCAGTTAGGAGCCAGCAGTCCTGTATTGCAAGAGGGATGTCTGTCTGCCAGTTTATGCCCAATCCCGTCGGACACCCCCTGAGGGGTCCCGGAGTGTGAGAGAGTGCAGGTTGGGCTGAGGGACACCTCCCCCCCAACCCCGCATGTGCATGAATTTCATGCACTGGGCTTCTAGTATATTTATTTTAAAAAAAAAGAATACACAAGACAAACTCGAACCCTGGCCAGTGTGGCTCAGTTGACTGGACCGTTGACTGTTCCCAGTTAGAGCACATCCCTGGGTTCCAGGTTTGATCCCAAGTCGGGGCGCATGTGGGAGGCAACTGGTCGATGTTTCTCTCTCTCTCTCTCCCCCTCCCTCCCTCTTTCTAAAATTCCATTTTAAAAATAAGACAGAGAACTCTAAATTGCCCCCTCGTGTGCCCTCTCGACTCTCTCCTCACGTTCCCCTGGCTGGGCTCACGCCTCCGAGAGGGTGGGGACACCAGGTGGAAGGAGCCTGGATCTCGGGGTGACTCAGAGAGCCAAGCTCTTTGCCCCCAAACCACTGAGCAGTTCAGACTTCTCTGCAGGAGAAAAGCAAACTCCTATCTTGTTGTTGTTTCTTTTTAAAATATATTTTTATTGATTTCAGGAGGAAGAGAGAGGGATGTAGAGAGAGAGACATCCATGATGAGAGAGAATCATGGACCGGCTGCCTCCTGCACGCCCCTCACTGGGGATTGAGCCCACAACCCGGGCCTGTGCCCTTGACCGGGAATCAAACCTGGGACCCTTCAGTCCACAGGCTGATGCTCTGCCCAGTTAGCCAAGCCAGCCAGGGCCAAACTCCTAGCTTGTTTAAGCCTCTTAACAAGGTAAGTTTACTTTATTCTCTGCCAAACCTACTCAAGCTAGTTTCTAAACAGAGAGATAGAGTAGCTCGTTGAAAACGTTAGAAGACTGAATCTGTACCCTTGAATGAAATATTTACTAGGCTTGAGCCTTTGTGTATCAAGCAAAAAAAAAGAAAGAAAAAATATTGTCTATTCTCAATATGACTCTCCCCGCAACCCCCTCTTTGGGTATTTCTCTCTGTATGTTTAACATCCAAATAATGTGTCATGAGCCGACTGGTGTGGCTCAGTGGTCAACCCATGAACTAGGCGATCAGGGTTCGATTCCTGGTCAGGGCATGTGCCCAGGTTGCGGGCTCGATCCGTGATTCTATCTCATCATGGATGTTTCTCTCTCCCTCTCCCTCTCCCTTCCTCTCTGACATCAATA
>PVJC01045700.1:0-13614 GCA_004026665.1 Murina feae
CTCTGCTGGCCAGAAAGGCATAAAGGCTACAGGACTGAAAGTTATTCTCCTCAGCGTCATGCTGAAATACTGCTTTATCACAGGGAAAGTCATGTGGAGATTTGAAGAATTAGTAAAGGATATCGTCCATGTTTTCTTGGTTACAACAGTGCTTCACAATCCTGGAAGCTCTGTGCATTGTAAGAGCAGAGAACATTCTGCCCAACAGACAATGATACGCATCACAACAGCAACCAAGGGATATATGAAGTGCAGAAATCTATGTGGTTTGACTACTGTCACTACAAATAGTGACAGTGGTTTGCAAAGCTATATATGAAAAACAATCTTGTTAATCTATTCACATATCATTCATGTATTGATCCTTCAATGTACATTTATTGAATGACCATTTCTCTCTATTCAAACTTACTACAGTCTCTGCCTTTACCTTCCCCATCCTTCCTGATTTACCCCATTAATTAAGTTTTTGTACCAGGTTCTGAGTCTCAGTTTATAATCTTTTTTTTTTTAAACCCTATATTTGAGGTATAACTTAATTGTACTTTTCAAGTATTTTGACTGGTTGGTATCAAGAGGCAAAATGTTAAAAAAAAAGAGGCAGAACATTTCTACAAAGTAAGTTTTGAATTACAATTATATTTTTAGTACAAGGAAGCCTTTTTTGAATCATTTAACATCAACCTGGTCATACTTTTAGTTCTCTTAAATAGCAGATTAGACATGGCTGAAGAGAGAATTACTGAAAAGGAACATAGATTTGAAAAAAATACTTTGAATGTAGCATATACATACAAAGAAATGAACAACATAAAAGAGAAATTAAGAGATATTGAGGCTGTATATCCAGAGTATACAAAGAATTCTTAAAAGTAAATAATAAAAAGATAAATAATTCAATTTAAAAATAAGCAAAAGATATAACATATATTTCTCCAAGAGGAAATACACAAATGGCCCATGAGCCACATGAAAACATGTTCAGTATCATTTCTCACTAGGAAAATGCAAATTAAAATCATAATAATATATAACTTCCCACACACCAGGATGGCTATGATAAGAAATACAGAAATAAGTACTGGAGAAGATGTTGAGACCTTGGAACCTTCAGGCATTGCTGGTAGGAGTAAATATGGTGTAGACACTGTGAAAAAAAGCTCAGCAGCTTTTGAAAAAGTTAAACATGGAGTTACCATATCACCATTCTATATACTGCTAGGTATACACCTCCCCAAAAAGAAAATATTTAAGTCCTCATAAAAACTTATACATGAATGCTCTTAGCAGAATTATCCATAATATGGCAAAAGTGGAAATAACGCAAATGTCTATCAGTGATGAATGGATAACAAAATATAGAATATTTATACCATAAAATGCACATGAGTATACCTCAAAACATTGTGCTAAGTGAAAGAAGCCAGTCACAAAAGACTACATGTTGTAGGATTCCATTTATATAAGATGTCCAGAATATGTAGAACTGTTTTAAAAGTAGATTAGTCTGGCTTTCATTTAGCAACGTGTTTTCAAGTTTCATTCTATTATATCATGCATGAGTACTTTATTTCTTTTTACTGCAGAATAATATTTCATTGTATGGATATAAAATATTTACCAGTTGGTGCACTTTTGGTTTATTTCCATCTTTTGGATATTATGAATAATGTTGCTATGAACATTTATGTATTCTTTAGACATATGTTTTCATTTCTCTTGGGTATGTACCTAGGAGTGGACTGGCTGGATCATATGGAAACTTTATGTTTAACTTTTGGTGGAACTGCCAAACTGTTTTTCACAGTGGCCTCACCAGTTTACCAGTATATCCCTATCAGCAATGTAAGAGGGTTATAATTAATTCACATCCTTTCCTTTTTTAAAAAATTCTAGCTAATAGGTGTGAAGTGGCATCTCACTGTAGTTTTGGCTTGCATTTCTCTGATGACTAATGATGTTGAGTGTCTTTTCATGTGTTTTTTGGATATATATATATATATATATACTAGATTTGTGCACGCCGGGGGGGCCCTCTGCCTGGCCCTTGCCCTCTTGCAGTCTGGGACCCCTTAAGGGATGTCCACCTGCTGGCTTAGGCCTGCTCCCTGGACAATCAGGCCTAAGCTGGCAGTCAGACATCCCTATGGCAATCCGGGAGCCCTCAGGGGATATCCACTTGCCTAAGCGGGGAATAGGCCTAAGCTGCAGTTGGACATCCTTAATGCTGCTGAGGAGGCAGGAGAGGCTCCCACCACCACTGCTGTACTGGCAGCCATCAGCCTGGCTTATTGCTGAGCAGAGCTCCCCTTGTGGGAGCACACTGACCACCAGGGGGCAGCTCCTGCATTGAGCGTCTGCCCCCTGGTGATCAGTGTGTGTCATTGTGACCAGTGATTCCCAGTCGTTCTGCTGTTAGGGTCAATTTGCATATTACCCTTTTATTATATAGGATTAAGTAGGATAGAGGCCTGCTGCATGGGTGGGGCTGGCTGGTTTTCCCTGAAGAGTGTCCCGCTGGGGTGCCTGGCCAGCCTGGGTGAGGGGCTGAGGGTTGTTTGGAGGCTGGCCAAGCCCCCCAGTGGGGACCCTTACCCCATGAGCGTGTGACCAGCCTGGGTGAGTGGCTGATGGCTGTTTGCAGGCTGGCCATGGCCCCCAGCGACCCAAGCTCTTAGTGAGGCTGGCTGGAAGCAGATATCTGGGATTTATTTATCTTCTATAATTGAAATTTTGTTGCCTTGAGCAGAGACCACAGCTGGCCTAGGCAGGCGGGAAGCTTGGCTTCCTCCATTGCCAGGGCAATCAAGCCTCCTGCTTGCTCCAGGTCCATGGCTGCCAGCCACCATCTTAGTTGGGTTAATTTGCATATAGTTGCTCTGATTGGCTGGTGGGCGTGGCTTGGCATGTAACAGAGTGACACCAATTTACATGTTTCTCTTTTATTATATAAGATATTGTCTCTGGAAAAAACTCCATTCATGTTAATAGGGTATAGTTTTGGAAATTTATATTTGTTGTCAATGGCCATGGGTAAAAAGGTATCTGGAAAACATTTGAAAAATAAAATCCTGAGTGCATTAAAACAAAAGTAGATTAGTGGTTGTCTAGAGCTATGCTGGAAATGGGAAGTAAGGAGAAATGGGAAGTGATTGCTAAGGAGTATAACATTTATTTTGGGGGTGATACAAATGTTCTAACATTAGATTGCAGTGATAGTACCACTATGTGAATATACTAAAAAAAATCACTGAATTGTAAACTTTAAATGGGTGAGTCTTATATACCTCAAAAAGCTATTCTAAAGTTATCATAGGCAAACAGAGGAAATGTAGGACAATATTTGTTTTTGCCTCAAGGTAAGAAAGGATATCTAATATAATAAAATAGTAATATGCAAATTAACCCTCATTCTATTACACCTAAGCCACACCCACCAGCCAAGCCATGCCCACCAGCCAAGCCACACCCATCAGCCAATCAGAGTGACTGTATGCAAATTAACCCAGCCAAGATGGCGGTTGGCAGCCACAGAGCTAAAGCAAACAGAAGGCTTCCATTGCACCAGCGATGGAGGAAATTGCCTGTCTAGGCAGGCTTTGGCCTCTGCTCAAGGCAAAAAAGTTTTAATTATAGATGATAAATAAACCCCAGAAACCTAATTCCAGTCACCCTCCCTGGGGTGTTGGGTCAATGGGAGCTATGACCGGCCTGCCAACAGCCATCAGCCACTCACCCAGGCTGGCCAGGCGCCCCAGCGGGGAGGGGACACCCACCTTGAAGGGGCTGTGGCCAGCCTGCAAACAGCCATCAGCCCCTCATCCAGGCTGGCCAGACACCCCAGCGGGAACCCCACCCTGATCCGTGACACCTTTCAGGGCAAACCAGCCGGCCCCCACCCATGCACCAGGCCTCTATCAATATAATCCTATATGATAAAAGGGTAATATGCAAATTGACCCTAACAGCAGAACAACTGGGAATGACTGGTCACTGTGACACACACTGACCACCAGGGGTCAGATGTTCAATGTAGGAATTGCCCCTGGTGGTCAGGGCACTCAGGGGGAGCTCTACTCAGCCACAAGCCAGAAGGTTGCTAGTACAGTGGTGGTGGTAGGATCCTCTCCTGCCTCCTCAGCAGCACTAAGGATGTCCAACTGCAGCTTAGGCCTGCTCCCTGCTGGCAAGTGGACATCCCTGAGGGCTCCTGGGCTGCCTGAGGGATGTCTGACTACCAGCTTAGGCCTGACTGTCCAGGAAGTGGGCCTAAGCCAGCAGGTGGACATCCCTTGAGGAGTCCCAGACTGCAAGAGGGCACAGGCCGGGCAGGGGGAACCCCCTCCAGAGTGCACGAATTTTTGTGCACCAGACCTCTAGTCTTAAATATGATTCCAATAGTACACACTGTAAAATTAACTACCTCGATAAATCTAACTGCCTTAAATTAAGAACGTCTTTTTATCAAAAGATATCATAGAGTAAGTGAAGACATAAGCCACAATTTTGGGGAAGATATTTACAACATATATTTTATATATTAAGTCTGCGGTAGATTAAAACAGGTAACCACTTTTGAAAGGAATTTGGTATTTATCTAAATTGTATGGAGCATTTTGCACTATCCTTCCTAGACTTTGAATTGATTTTGTTTGTCCAGTCTGGTCACTGCCATCAAATGGCACCACTACTATGCAGGTGTATGGCAAGAAGGTGCTTGTGGTGTAGTAAGAAGTAGTACCTGGAACCCAGATGTTAGGTCCAGGTGGCTTAGCTTGATAAACATATAACATGTTGACCCCACCTTTGGTATATGTCCTTGCTGTATGTACATCCTTCACATATGTCCAAGAAACTTTTGAACATGTACACTGGGAGACAAGAACATTCATAGCAGCATTGTTTCTATAAGTAAAAAGCTGCAAGTCACCAAGATGTTTAATGAATGAAGGAAAGAAAAAATACACTTTCATCTATTCACACAATGGAATACTCTACAGTAGTGAAGACAATTAAATGATAGCTACACATTTCAATGTGGGTTTATTTGATAAATACGTTGATGAATTAAAGCATGTTGCAGAAAACAACTATAGCACAGTTACCTAATATGTAAAGGTAAAAACTTGCAAACTTGAAGTACTAGTATTATTTATAGACACATACAAATAAAGGTAACAGGGGGACAGATGAGGCCAATTTCAGGAGAGCAGGAGAACAGTTCCCGTTGGGAGGAGGGCTGGCCGTCTGACCAGGTGGAGTCACACTGGGAGCATCAAAGGCCTTGGTTTCATTTTATTTCCGAAGCTGGATATCACAGGCATGCACAAGGTAACAAGCTGCCATTTACATTGGAGGCATCATAGATTTGTGCTCTGAGTATAATAATTTCCCAGCAGCTGTCAGTTCTAATAAAACAGGTACATTATGAAAATTTTCTGAGAGATGGAAGGAATCTGTGGTGATTACAGGCCACAGGGTCCTTTTCACCACTTACCTGGAATTATTACTACGGCCTTCCTGCTGCCCCCCTTGTCCTCATCCAGCCATTCTCAGCACTGTCGTCAGCATGACCCCGTAAATCAGGCCAGGGCTTAACAGCCTCCAGTGGACTTTCACTCAAAACCCTTGCAGCGGATCTGCGGCTCTGCCCCTGACACTGCTCTGACTTGGCGCCCCTACTCTTTGCTCTCCCCCTCCGCCACGCCTGCCTCCTTACTGCACCAACCTCCCCCCGTGCTCCTCACGATCGTCTTTCTCTCTGCTCACTCCCTTTCCACCTTCAGGTCTGCACCATCCTGGCCATCCTACTTCAAAACTGCATCCTGTCCCACTCCCTAATCTCATCCTGGCTTTACTTTCAGTCACAACATCTATCATTAGTGATACGTTTTATTTTGGTACGTGTAAAAGAAACCCCACATCGGCAGAAATCTTCATTTTCTTCAGTGTGGATCCCAGGCAGCTAGAATGACTCTTGGCACCGAGAAAGCAGTCAGTAAACATGTGTGAAATGAATACATCTTCAATGTACCGATTAGGAAACGAAGACTCAGAAATGGTTATTTGAAAGACCAACAGCCAGTAAGTGGTAGAAGCAGGATCTAAACCCAGGCAGTTGGATTCCAAACCCTGCACTCTTGAACCTCTGTGCTCTACTGCTATATATCCAACAATGTGAAATTTTAAAAAATATATGTTTTTATTGATTTCAGAGAGAGGAAGGGAGAGGGAGAGAGAGAGACATAAATGATGAGAGAGAATTATTGGTCGGTTGCCTCCTGCATTCTCCCTGTTGGGGATTGAGCACTCAACCCAGGCGTGTGGCCTGATCAGGAATCAAATTGCATAACTTGACAACACATCATCTGTACACTGTGTGCTCACCACCCAACTCGTCTCCATTTATCACCATTTATCCCCCCATACTCTCTCCATCTCTCCCCACCACTCTCCCCCGTCAGTCACTACACTGTTGTCTGTGTACATAAGATTTTTATTTTTTTTCCTGTTTTTTTCTCAATCCCTCCACCCCACCGACCCAGGTCTCCCAACCCCAACCCCTTCCCACAACTCTCTGTTTATGGGTCAGAGACAGAGAGCTTGTTAGTTCATTTTGCTTATTCATTTTGCTCATTAGATTCTACATATGAGTGATACCATATGGTTCTTGTCTGACTCTGACAGGCTTATTCACTTACCATAATGCTCTGCAGCTCCATCCATGCTGTCCCTAAAGGCAAGAGTTCCTTCTTTTTTTATGGCCAAGTAGTATTCCACTGTGAAACTGTACCACAACTTTCTTATCCACTCATCTACTGATGGGCACTTGGGCTGCTTCCAAATATTGGCTACAATAGCTAATAGCTAAATTCTTAATGCCTACTTGTGCCATGTCCTGTGCTTTACAAGTATCTTCTCATGTATTATCTAATTCAGTATCCAGGAAATACCTAATCTAAATCAGATTGGAGTCCCTAAAGTTTTGGCAAATTATCATGCCATTCAAGTATAATGGAAGATGAACAAAACTTTATTCCCAAACCCTATAGAGCTGCATAAACTTCCCTTTACGTGGGGAAGGCAGGTAGCTAGCAATTTCAAATTTCACATGAAGAAATTGAAAATTGTATAGCTAAAAGAGAGACCCCGATGTAATAATCCTATTATGGTTGGCTTCTTTTGGTCAATTATTAATTTATTTATTCGCTCATACATTCATTTGTTTATTTACACATTCAACAGACGTTCACTGAATGATTGCCATGCCGCGTATTATGCCAAGTTCAAAGGCTACCACAATGGAGATGCATCCTCTGCCCCTGAGGCGCTCACAGCCTAGCAAGAGAGATCATGTGAGAGAAAGCAATTCCACCGAAGGAGTAAGTGATATTAGAGGACTGTGGCAGATGCTGTGGGAGCCCAGAGCAGGAAACACTTAAGCCTGTCTGGGGAGGCATGGGAGAACCGCAGGGGAAATGAGCCAGGATAAGGAGTTTATCTGGCAGGATGGGGCGAAGGAAGAGAAGCAGAGGAAGGGATTTGTGCAGGCACGGAGGCAGGACTCACGTGGTTCAGGGAACTGTGTATGGCTTGGTGTAACTGGGAAAGGGGTGGGAGAAAGGAAAGCAAGAGCCCAAGTGACTTTGAATAAGATCATGATTACATCAGATTTTCATCTTATAAGAATCTCTCAGGGGCTGGATGGAAACTAAATTAAGGGAACAGGGCTGGATGGAAAGAGGCAGCAATCTGGCACTTTGAAGCTGGTGTCTTGACTCAGGGATATTTTTAGGTGGCTTAAAAGTAATTACATTTTCAGCTCAAAAGTTATCAGGTGATATGCAAAGCAGCCATCTCACCTCATTGCAGAACCTCACCCCATGCCAACTTCAGAACCTGTGGGGTCAGAAAGAGGGTGAGGATGAAACAACATCTGTCAGATAAGTCACATCTGACCAGGAATCATGTGTTCACTGTAGGCTGAAGAGCTTAACTATGCAATAAGCATACTGCTCCTGCTCCTTTTCAGAGAGCGCCCTTGTATTTTGCATGAGCTGCTCCTCAGATTCTCTGGTTATTCCCTTGCAGTTATAATTGCAACAATTATTTACTTTTAGTTAATAATACTTAAGAAGTGTGTTATCTAATAGGTGTTTTAGTTTCCTTAGAGGGATCTCAAAAATGGAAACCTTTGTTTTTATGGGCTTCCATATAATGCTCAACTTCTTTGGGGGATTCATGTTATACACTGGAAGGGAAGCTGGAGAGAGAGAGCATATTAATTATGAGTATTTTGTTTGTATGTTAAGAATAAAAAAGGTCATTGTTTTGTTGAACTGGGGAGTGTGGAATGCAGCCCACTGGAGGCTGGATCTAGGGGCTCAGTGATATCACGTTGCCCCTCTCGCTTTGGGACAGGCTTTCCCCACATGGCAGGCTAAGTAGTCGCTGGCACTCCAACACTCCTACTTGTCCAGCTGAGCAAGCCCAGATGAAATAATTTTTTAGATAGCTTCTGTAAAATGGTCCCAGGAGGGACTCTGGCCAGTGGGTAATATGCTTATCTCTAACCTCTGGCCCAAGAGATGGGGTATTCTAATTGGCCAGACTGGAGGCATGTGTTCATCTATGAAGGGTGGGGGCTAGGGGAGTAGCAGTATGGAGGTTTAGCCCTACTTGAATCCCATTGGATGGGTACTTCCCAAGTGAAGAGGGTTTTTAACCAGAAAAAATGAGGGAAATTATATGAGATATCCATTCTAGATATAGTGTCCATATAATTTATTGCCCAAGCTGGATAAATAATGATTATTCTAGGACAACAGGCATGACCTGGAACTGTTTCAGGCCACTTGGGGAATATGGTCACTCTATCTATGGGGAAGAGGCTATTTGGGCCACTATATGATTCCTTATTTTTTATTCCAAACTGCATAGAAAATCCTCAATTAAATTTCTAACAGTTCTTTCAGTACTTATAGCATATACACATTATATTCAATAACATCAGACTCATCTCGGTTTGATGGCTTTGATACTCTTTTAACATTGATTTATCAGAATTTCAAAACTTTCCCCCCTGACTTAAAGTCATCTTTTAAAAGAGCTCATGAAAAGATAATATTAAGTCATGCGGATGTGACTAAAGTATAAAGTCCCTATGATCGGGAATTAGGACATGCAGTCTCAGGATTACCTTTGGATAATACAAAAACTGAATTTTCACCAGGTGGTTTTGATTCAAATGTTTCAAGACCAGTTTAGGTGAAGTTACCCCAGGACTCCATGAGCGCAACCACCGGTCAGGTCCTCAGCTGAGGTCATGGGCACCACATTGGAAAAGGGGGACTGAGCCCTGGCCGGTGTGGCTCAGCTGACTGAGTGTTGTCCCATGCACCATGAGGTTGCCCGTTTGGTTCCTGGTCAGGGCACATGCCCAGGTTTGGTCCCCGGTCCAGGTAAATGCCAGAGGCAACTGCTTGGTGTTTCTGAGATCAGTGTTTCTCTCTCTCCCTCTCCCTTCCTCTCTCTAAAAATCAGTAGAAATATATGTTGAAAAAGAAAGAAAGAAAAAGAGAGGGCTGCATTGAGAGATTTGTTTAAGAGAAGGAAGCCAGGACTGGATGATTCAACCTGAAAGTGCAAGGGAGGGATTCATGTCCAGGGTTCTGGATCAGGTGGGAAGGGAGCCCACCATGGGACTGGGGGCGTTGGAAGAAGAGGACTGGTGGATGTGAAAGGAAAGCGGCCCCATCTCTTCTGGGTGTGATTTAGTGTACAACCTCATTCTGGGAGGAAATGAATGCATCCTCTGATAAAATGAGTAATCAATTTTCTGATGAACTTAAAGGGAATTAGCATTTATTCTGGGAACCAGTCAACACCCCCCAGCTAACTGACTTGTGACCAATAACCAAACCTCCTTTCCTCCTTTTCCCTGTTTAACAAGGATGATTTAGCGTTCTCTTTACCACAAATGCCCTGCTGAGACTTTGTGTTTGGAATGACTACACAGGCCTTTTCTTTTGCAGCAAGTTTGCGAAGAAACTTGGACATGTGCTTGTAACGTGGGTGTTGTAGAGGAGGAGAGTGTCTGTTTAATTTGTAGAGACTTTAGGTTCTAGTTCTAGGGAGGCTTCTGTAAGATAACAACAATAATTTAAAAATAACTATTGAAGCAATACATGTTCACAGAAAGCTTGGAAAACCCATAAAAATAGAAAGCATGGAAATCTTATTTTCACATCACTTTGACGCATTCATCTTTTTTCGTTATTATATTGTTCTGTGAGCTTTTTGTCTAAAGCTTTTGGCCATTTTTCTATTGGTTTGTTGCCTTTTCAAAAGGAAATAGTTAGAACTTTTTATAACTCTTGAGGATATTGTCCCCAATCAATTGACCTTTCTGGGTGGGAGCTGGTTTTGTGGCTAGGACCTCTGTTTAGAGTTGGGTTCTTTAGTAGTTCCTCTCACAGACTTAACAAAAGCTAACTGCTCCCCAGCAGTTAGCATGCCGTTAGGCACCGGTTACCTTGGCCTCTGGAGAACCATCTGCTTCTGCTGCAGTCCCCTCCAGCGGCACATGGCAGGAACAAAGACTTGATGAACAATGACAGCGAGCACCCTGACCCGGAATCGAACCGCGACCTCCCGGTTCATGGGTCAATGCTCAACCACTGAGCCATGCCAGCTGGGCGTTGATATATATCTTCGATTTGGCTACTCACACACACATACAAAATGAAAAATAAGTGATACACTAGGGAAAATCTGTGTAACATGTGAAAATGGTTATTATTGTTAAAACCGGCCTTTTAAATTAGTAAGGAGAAGAAGAACTCACCAATAGGAAAAGAGACACAGGACATACATGAGCGGTTATCTGTTACTAAACACTTCTTTGTTGATTTACAGTTTCTCATTTGGTATTTTTCTTGCAACACAGGACAGCAGCATTCTTGAATGATGCCTTTGTCAGGAGTCACTAAACATATTGCATGCATGATTTCACTTAAGTCCTCATAATAATTCCATGAGGTAAGAGCAATAGTGATCACCATTGTACAGATGAGGTGGCCGAGCATGAAGAAGTTAACAGTTCACCTGAGATTTCACAGAGCAGAGACCGAAACCCAGTTCTGTCTCACTTTGGAGTATAATGCTATCAAGAGAACTGAATATTGAAGGGAGGTTTTAGACTTGAAGCCTGGACACTGACCCTGTGAAGAATTCAGCATGAATATGATCTCACATCACAACATTTACCCCCCACATTATTTTGAACCAGACTTCTAAATCTAACTGAAATTGAGAGCAATGCATTATACAACTAGAAAAATCCCAGATCATAAATTTCATGTTTCGCAAGCTCCTGAATTGTAATAACGAGGCAGGGTTTGGCAGGGAAAGGACCCAGTGGAGAGTGAAAAGACCCCCCAGATCATAAAATGAGCTAATGATCCAGGCTAGTGTCGTGGAACTACCCAGGAGTGCAAAGTCAGTTTCAGGGAATTAGCTCTTACTTTGTTGAGCTTCCACTGTAGATCAAACTGAAACCATAGTTTCACTTTATATTTAATCTTTGTTACATAAGTTAATTAAGATCATCTTCCACTCATACAATTTTAGGAGTGCTGATATGGAAAATTCTCTTCCTATAGGAAGAATCAGATTCCTAATTGATTTGTCCAATTTAGATTGAGTCCATGTTGGTAAGTAGAGGGCCACCTTCATGGTCACATGAAGCATTCTCTGCAGCCACCTGCCAGGCTCAGCTCAGCCCAAGCTGACTTGCTGCTGGGTTTCAGCAGAGAGAGGCCTGATTCAGAGCCAGCTAACTACTCTTCCCCGGGGTCTGCACGAGGTGGCCCCCTTTGCAGGGCAATGCAGCCCAGGCACAGGGAATTGGCAAGTCATACTGACTAGACATACACGCATAGTCAACTGCTTAGGCAACTGACAACTGTATTTTGCCCACCTTCCTTTTAACCCATTTCTGATGGCTAGAATGTATTCTGTGCATTTTTGTGAAAAGAACACAGGACTGAGAAGCAGAAGACAGGTTTCCGGATCCTATGTGAACTCATGTGAAAGGCCTATAGGACAAGGCATTTCAGTTTCTGAGCCCCAGTTTCCTCAGTTGTAAACTGGGGGTAATTAGGGATAATAATATCTTCCTTGTAGGATACTTGCTAAGATCAAATGAGATCATGTATTCGAAAATGCATCCTGAAACTCTATGCACCTTATGAATATTTTGTCAAACATAAGTTTTAGTCCAATTTCATAACTGCAGAGCCTGAAACTCACTGTGATTAAGGCCTTACCTCCAACAGAAACAAAGCAAAGATTTTAACCAAGTGTAAATCCAGAACCTCCAATGTTT
This sequence comes from Murina feae, assembly GCA_004026665.1. Lineage (NCBI taxonomy): Eukaryota > Metazoa > Chordata > Mammalia > Chiroptera > Vespertilionidae > Murina > Murina feae. Next base: position 12,389 of record PVJC01045700.1, read on the forward strand.
TCTTTTTTTAATATATATATATTTTTATTGATTTTTACAGAGAGGAAGGGAGAAGGATAGAGAGTTAGAAACATCAATGAGAGAGAAACATTGGTCTGCTGCCTCCTGCACACCCCCTACTGGAGATGTGCTCGCAACCAAGGTACATGCTCTTGACTGGAATGAAACCTGAGACCCTTGAGTCCACAGACTGATGCTCTATCCACTGAGCCAAACCAGTTAGGGCTCCAATGTTTTCTCATGTGCTGCCTCCTCAAACAAAATCAAGTTGTTACTATGAATATGAATTTTTTTTGCAGTGTATGTTCAAAAATTTAACCCTGATTTCAAGAATCCCCATAAAACTCCTCACAGGACCCTACCCTCAGTACCTACCAAAGAGAGGAGTACCCAGTGCGAGACCTCCTTTGTTCCATACAGATTTCTCATAGATCTGAAAATGGGGCACAACCTGAATGTGTGAATGCCTAGCACTGTGGCACGGCTGCTGACACTCAGTGTGCTATTTTAACACTAAACAATTCAGCGTGAAGAAAACATCCTGTGTTTAGCCTTTGTCCATTGTACTCCCGTGCTCTGCAAATCAAGGCCATGTAACAATATATCATTGCAAGTGGCTTTAAATAATCCTTTCCCCCCAATATGATACAATAGAAAGCTGCCACCTCCTGACCCTCACAAACAAACAAGAAAATAGTTGTTATCTGTCAGATGAAGATACTAATTAAACATAATATATGCTAGGAAAACCTAAAAAACAAGCAAGCACTTTAAAGGGGAGGGAAAGAATGGTATGCTTTGCTGCTTTCTTGCCTGAGAAGTCTCCTCTAAAAGTTGAATCTGGGTAATCACAGTCTATTTACACACACACATACAAAATAAAAAATAAATGATATACTAGGAAAAATCTTTGTAACATGTAAAAAATGCTTATATTGTTAAAACTGGCCTTTCAAATTAATAAGGAAAGGAGGAACTCACCAATAGGAAAACAGACATAAGACATAAACGCGCAATTATCTGTGACTAACCACTTCTTTGCTGATTTAGTTTCTCATGTGTTATTTTTCTTGCAACCGGGTGTATGAATTCTATTAATTAACTGACTCAATAATTCCTCAGTTGCTACAGTATGAAGGTTCTGATGATAACATCCTATATAATAAAGAGGTAATATGCAAATTAACCCTCAAGATGGCTGCCTACGACCAGGCTGGCAGGAGGGT
>PVJC01045701.1:0-13605 GCA_004026665.1 Murina feae
AGGCCAATATCCCTCATGAACATAGATGCCAAAATCCTCAACAAAATCCTAGCAAATCAGATCCAGCAGTACATCAGAAAGATCATATACCATGACCAAGTAGGATTTATCCCAGAGATGCAAGGATGGTACAATATCTGCAAATCAATAAATGTGATGCATTACATAAACAAATTGAGAGATAAAAACCACACAGTTATATCAATTGATGCAGAAAAAGCATTTGACAAAAATCCAACACTCATTTTTGATAAAAACTCTCAGCAAGGTGGGAATAGAAGGATCATACCTCAACATAATAAAAGCCATATATGACAAACCCACAGTCAACATCATACTCAATGGGCATACACTAAAATCATTTCCCCTAAGAACAGGAACAAGACAGGGATGCCCTCTTTCACCACTCCTGTTCAACATAGTACTGGAAATACTAGCCATTGTGATCAGACAAGAAGAAGAAATAAAAGGCATCCAAATTGGAAAAGAAGAAGTAAAACTGTCCTTATTTGCAGATGACATGATACTGTACATAGAAAACCCTAAAGACTTCATCAAAAAATTATTACACTACTCTCTTTAGTATTTTAAACAATAATAATTATAAAACCACTGACAATAAGAAAGGTTAGAAAATATCAACTTACTAAAGATCAGTACACATTTGAATAATAAATATATTATTGCCATGTTTAATATCACTCAATAGAACAAAAATTACACTTAATAATTTAATTTTGAATAGCAAACAATCTCTTTTTTTAATAAGCTAATCTTATGAATGTTTAAAAAGTGTATTTAGAAGTTCCATTAAATTTTGGTTTGTAAACTTCAAATAAAAGGTTCTTAAATACCTCCATTTAATTTGTCTGAAATAAATTAACTTTAATGTACTCAAGAGATTAACTGTATTTTGAAATTGAATAAATATAAATGAGTCAGCAAAAAAAATTAATTTGAATAAAGATATATACATAATTGATTAGAGCTGAAAGGAAGAAGGTAATGACAGATATATAAATGTTCAAGCCACGTGAGCCATCTGAGTCCTAATCCAAAACTACTCTGAAAGAAAACAATAACTTAAAATATATCAAACGTCCATCTATTGAGATGGCAAAACGTTAGCTGAAACAACTCATATTTTCATCCTAATACTATAACTATTTTGAATATTCATTTTACATATCCTGTATTTTTGAGTTGGTAGGATTATTTATTAGAATTCTAGTAAACTCAGTGTAATTAGTCAAACAGTATATATTGACTATGTCATTCTGTTGCTCCCATAAATACCCTTACACGTCAAATAATATAACTCAGACTTAAAAACAAAATAGTACTCTTACAGAATCTTGACTAGGAATACTGAAAGTGTCCCATCCATACTTCCTGAAAAATTACTGTTTCTCCATAAGATAATCACAAACTCATCATGACATTTTAAAAAATAGAGTATGACTCTCTACTCCATAATAATTTAGGGTAGTAATACCACGGACAACCTCAACAGCTTACATTTAGTGAGTCTTTCCTGCACACCGAGTACTTTACCTCACATTAGTCCTCACATTAATTCTGGAATTAGGTATTATTATTCCTAATTGGTCAAAGAGAAGTGTAAGGCACAGGACAGTCAAATAATTTAATCAAGGTCATACATGTAAGCAGTAGCAGAGTCAAAATGAAAAATAAGGCTAATTGAGCAGATATAGGGTGGAATAAAATAAAAGTATATCACCTCCTTTTTTTGTGAGGCTGGTTTTCATGGTTGTGGTGAATGAGGGCACATAGACCATGTCCTATGACCCTCCCTCCATAGGAAGTAAAGTTCTTTGTGAACTCCTCGGGTACAGTCAAGATAAAAATGAGCCACTTCAGAAAGCTTCATAGGTCACCACAATGCAAGGTCTTCTGAATATTTCTTTTTCTTACCTTACCCAGGGAGTGATCAGACTCCACAGAAGAGAAAAAACTGGATAATTATAACAAAGATAAAGGGAGCATCCATACGACTGTCAGCTGATTTCTCAACAGAAACTTTGCAGGCCAGAAGGGAGTGGCAAGAAATATTCAAAGTGATGAATAGCAAGAACCTACAACCAAGATTTCTCTACCCAGCAAAGCTATCATGTAAAATTGATGGTAAGATAAAAAGCTTCATAGACAAGAAAAAGCTAAAGGAGTTCATCACCATCCAACCAGTATTATATGAAATGTTGAAAGGCATCCTTTGAGAAGAGGAAGAAGAAGAAAAAGTAAAGATAAAAATTATGAACAACAAATACATATCTATCAACAAGCAAATCCAAAAATCAAGTGAATAAAAAAATTTGATGAACAGAATAAACTGATGAATAGCATAGAATCAGGGGCATAGAAAGGGAGTAGACTGACAATTCTCAGTGGGGGAGGGCTGGTTAAGGACAGAGGGTAGGGTGGGAACTGGGAGGAGGAGAGCTATGGGGGGGGAGGAAAAACTGTAATAATCTGAACTATAATGATAATAAATAAATAAATAAATAAATAAATAATAAAATAAAATACATGCTGGATTTCAGAAACTTCGTGGAAAAGTATGTAAAATAGCCCATTGATAATTCCAATTGATTACATGATGCAATGAAAATATTGTGGGTTGACCTAGCTGGTTTGGTTTAGTGGATAGAGCATCAGCCTGTGGACTGAAGAGTCCCGTGTTCGATTCTGGTCAAGAACACATGCCCAGGTTGTAGTCTCGTTCTCTAGTTGGGCCGGGGGGGGGGGGGGGGGGGGGGGGGGGGGGGGGGGGGGGGGGGGGGGGGAGGGAAGTGGTGTGCAGAAGGCAGTGAATCAGTGATTCTCTCTCATGGTTGATGTTTCTATCTCTCTCTCCCTCTGCCTTCCTCTCTAAAATAAATAAAAAATATTTAAAAAAAATAAAAAATGAAACAAAATGAAATGAAATGAAATTGCAATACTTAGCTGATGATTTAAAAAGAAAGGCAACCATTTTAGCCAGTAGAAAAGCCCATTTTAGGCAAATGTATTCATACATTTACTTATGAAATCTGATAGTACGTATTTGTTTATGTGAAGTGTTATACATCAAAGTAGCTTAACCTAAAAATAACAAAAGAAAGGAAGTTTGGGAACCTGTTGAAATGGACACTTGGATGAAACTAAGTATGTATTCTGAACTAATATGGATATTTTCCCAGAGAAGCTGCAATGTGAGCTCAAAGTATTTTAGCAATACTATAAAAACAAATGTTGAAACTCTTATTCAAATATTAATAAATGGCAAGTTTGAATGTCTAGGAGAAATATATCTATTCTTGATATTATGGTCATTCAAGAATTTATCATAAGTTTGTCCATAAAAATGATGTGTTAAAATAAACAATTCTAAGTTGCAGGTTTGTTGTATTTACAATTGGGATTAAAAACTGCATTTCATAGGTTTCTGTAAGGAATTCAACGCAATGAAGCTTATAAGGTGCTGAACATAAGACCTGGCTGAAAGTAAGAGTCCAAGAAATAGAAGCCACGAGACTATAAATGAAAATAAAACAAACACTCCAGCATTCTCAACCATTTTCATATTATATTGTTATTTAAGCAGATAATGAAATTCATCAAAAGTGTTTCTTATATGCGTCATTTTGATTGAATTCTGGTGTAGAGTCCACTTGTTAACATTTTTCAATGCAAAAGTTGAAGGCAATAAAGGTAGCCCTCCTTATGACCCTTTTATGATGAATCAATATACTATAATCATTGCAAAACTTATTTTACTTTTTCTATTATATATGCTAAAATTTCACTTCTCTATTAACATTTTTATCTAAAAAAGTCAGTATTAAAACAAAAACAAGAGCACTCGATATTACTTTTCCTTGGAACTAATGTTTTTTGTCCCTAGTCAATGGCATTTTGGCTACACTTAAGGTCTCTTTTGCTAGGACTAGTGAGAAAGTTCTTACATTTGGGTGTGATTAGGTTTCTGTATGCTGCAGGAGATGAATTAGAAAGGATTTGATTTACCTCAAATAAAGAATCTGCATTTCTCTGCATATGCAGTTTCAAGATGATTCTCAATGCTAATGCTACTATTTGATTTTGTGGTTCTTTTAAAAATATACATCTAATCTAATAAAAGAGTAATATTGAAATTGACTATTTCTATGAGATGCCTAAGCCACGCCCACCAGCCAATCAGAGCAGCTGTATGCAAATTAACCCAGCCAAGATGGAGGCCAGCAGTCACGGAGCTGGATTAAGCACGAGACTTCTGTTGCACCAACTGTAAACTGTCTGCCGGCTGGCTTGGCCTCTCTGTGCTCCAGGCAACATATTTGCAATATTGTTTCAATTATAGAAGCCTTGGAGCTGAAGCAAACAGCAGCTTTCCTTTGCACCAGCGATGGAAGAAACTGCCTGCTTAGAGTCTATTAAGGCAACATTCTTTCAATTATAGAAGCCATGAGCTGAAGCAGACAGGTGGCTTCATTACTGCCTAGGCCTCGGCATAAAGGAACAGTATCAATTATAGAAGATAAATAAACCCTAGAAACCTGCTTCCAGCCAGCCTTGCTGGGACATTGGGTCAATGGGAGCTGTGGGTAGCCTAAAAGCCTTAAAATATCTCTCAGGCTGGTACCCAAGCTGGCCACACCCCAGTGGGGTGAGGGACACCACTGGGGGGCTTGGCCAGCCTGCAAACAGCCATCAGTACCTCACCCAAGCTGGCCAGGTATTCCAGTAGGGACCCAAACCTGAAGGGACTGTGGGCAGCCTGAAAGCCTGAAAACAGCCCTCAAGCCCGCACCCGGGCTGGCCATACCCCAATGGGGTGAGGGTCCACACTGGGGGGCTTGGCCAGCCTGAAAACAGCCATCAGCCCGTCACCCAGGCTGACCAGGCATGCCAGCAGGTGGACATCCCCAGAGGGGTCCCAGACTGCAAGAGGACACAGGCTGGGCTGAGGGACCCCCTGAGTGCACAAATTTTTCTGCATCAGGCCCCTGGTATGTATATAAAAGCCAAGTGACCAGAACGACAGAATGACTGGAATGACCGGTGGCTATCATGAGCACCGCAGTGACCAACTGGCCTGATTGGGGCCCTGATCGGCCCCACAACTGCCTGCAGCCCCTCTCCCACGCCACCTCCACCCTTGCTCCACCACCTCCACTCCAATAAGGGGCAGGGCTGGCTGACCAACGGCCAGCAGCCCCTCTAGCCAGCCAGCCCCGCCCCCAGTCACTCCCTCTTCCTATGACCCTCCAGGCCGGACTGGCCCCTATGGCTACCCCATTGGGTGCATAGCTGGCTAATTTCCCACAGTTCCCCCTGGCCGGCCTGGCCCCCATCAGCCTCACCCTGATCGGAGGTGGGGCCAGCCAGCCAACCTCCCATGTCCCCTCACCCCCGCCAATCCGGCCTGACCAGCCCCCATCTGGGTGGGTTGGTCAGACACTACTTGTGCATGAATTCATGCATTAGGTCTCCAGTTTTCAAATAAAAAGAAACAAACAGATATATAAACTTTGCATATTACTATTTATCATGGAAATAATTGCTAGTTGCATAAAACTTTAAAATTTTATTTTTAATTTAATACAAGTTTCTCACTGAATGGACATTTTTTTAATAATATATATCAAGGAAAATAGTGGTGAGCTATTACCATAATCCTATTTTCTGCAACTTAACTTTTTTCTTTTATCTCATTTCAGGGCTTGGGGATGTATTTGGGTCCTGCCTAGTAATCTCAAATGTCAACAGTAAATATGAAAATACCATAGGGTTAATTTTTTTTCAAAAATTATATTATTAGGGTAATAAAAAGTGCCTCAAGACAGAATGTGTGAATAATTAATGCATTAATGCATAAATCAGAAAATAGCTGATGAAAGAAAGTATAAAAAGAGGAAAAAAGAAAAGAGAAAGGAAGAAAAAGGAAGGAGGAAGGAAAGAGAAAAGAAAAGAACGAAAGATTTGAGCATCAAATACAGTATACAGCAACACAGTATAAGTGACATGTTTGATGCTTCCAAAATATTAAAATACAAGTAATAAGTTCTTAAATATATGTGAAAGATTGTATAATTAAAAAAAGACATGTAAGTTAATCTTCAAGATCTGCAAAGTCTATATATTCTATTGGAGATCAGAGAAAACCGCAAAGAATGCTAAATATTTCAAATATATTATTTATTATGGAGCCCCATAACTCAAAATATAATTATATTTTTCACCAACAATTTTTGAGAAATGTCTGACCTCCCAGGCATCCTTTATCTGTTGAGATATATCAGTGTCCTCTTAAATATAAGTAAGTTCCTTGGTTAGCAAGTCAGAAAGTATAGCAAGGACTCCAGTCAGATCAAGGTGAAGCCTTGAAGTGATGGAAAACACAGGTGTCATTGGCAAGACCAGCAGCTGTGTTTCAGAGGTTAGAGCACTTTGTTGTCGAAAAAGAATACCTATGGAGTGTTTATGAAATAACAAGGGGACATCGCAGTACATGGGGTAATGAAAGCCTATTTTAAAAATCTGTATAATAAACATGTCTAGATGGTTACGATTCTGGCAGATTGCTGCGGAGGAAATATTAGGGGAAAAAACTCATGCTCATACATTTTCATGAAATGCTCTGTATTATACATCACAGCTGCAAATCTGTCCTCTGAAGTTTGCCGCTTCTTAATGACACCAGAGATTTAGGGCGCAGGGTGGAGTTAGACTGACATGTGACTGATGAGGTGGAAGCACGAGTCTGAGGGCCATTGAACACGGAGAATTTCCCCAATGCATCATAATTACAGGAACACCTGTGCTGAAGGAGGTGCGCTGATTCAGAGGAAACACACGGAGCCTCACGGTGGGCGGGACCCACCACTCAGGCCCATGGCTGTTGGCAGGCAAGGATACAGTTGTTTGTAGAAACGATGTCAGAGCATTAGTTTTTATCCTTCCAGCCAATGATGCCTCCATCATATGGAAATGTTTGCCTCATGTGTTCAGCAGCAAAACAAGTGTCATAACAATATCTACCATATCGGGTTCTCACAACGACCAAATGGGGTCAATATTAATACATAAAAACTACTTAAGTGCATATGATTAGAGTTTATTGTTTATAAACCCAGTTTATAGGCACAACAATTTTTTTAAATATGTTTTTATTTGTTCTAGAGAGGAAAGGAGTAGAAAGAGAGATAGAACATCAACAATAAATCATAGATCGTCCGCCTCCTGCAGGCCCTCCACTGGGGATCGAGCCTGCAACCCAGGTACGTGCCCTTGACCAGGAATCGAACCCTGGACCCTTCAGTCTGCAGGCTGAGGCTCTATCCATTGAGCCATGTCAGCCAGGGCTAGGCAGAACAATGTTAAGCTCAGTCATCTAACATAGGTAGACTTTTTCCTCCTCCAATTTTCCCACCTTTAAAATTACTTTTTAAATTGATCCTGTTGCCTTTTTTTTAATGCCTTTATTGATTTCAGAGAGAGGAAAGGTAGAGGGAGAGAGAGAAAGAAATATCAATGATGAAAGAGAATCACCCAAAAGTTGCCTCCTGCATGCCTCCTTCCGGGGATGAAACCAGTGACCTCCTGGTCCGTGCAGTGATGCCCAACAAGCCACACTGGCCAGTCCTGTTGGTTATTTTGAAGAATATTTCTTTTTAAGGGAAAGGGCTAGCTAATAATAAAATCAATGAAGATAGCAAAAGTCAAAGCTCGTATACAAACTTAAAATAGCACCTTCAAATAAAAGCAGTTTCTGACAGGATTGTGAATCCTAACAACTCATTATCTTTTTGTTCTGAGACCAGTGCCTGCCTGTTACAGAGGTGTGTTGGGATTGCTGGGCCTATGCAGTTACTCAGGAAACTGCTGAACTGGGAAAACCAGGCAGAGAGGGCCCAGATCCTGCTTTCTTAAAGGAGTGATGGCGTGACATGGAGTAAGGTGCTCGACGTCACTGGGCTACAATTTTTTAATCTATAAAGACTACTAGGATGTCTGTCTCTGACAACAGGAATGATGAAATGCTATGCCACAATGTTTAGCACTTGGTAGGCTTTCAACAAATGCTTGTTTCCTATGGCCTACCAAATGTCAGCCATTTCCTGGAGACATGAGTCCAGGTTTAAAATTTCATTTTAAATTATTGCAGAAAGTAGATGCAAGACACAATAAAAGCAAACCCAGAAACAGATAAACAACCACATTAAATTCTGTGGTGAAAAAAGACTAACAGACCAAAATTGAATTGCATTCTGAACCACAAGGTAACATAAGGCCAAGTGCCATCATACCGAGTGATTTGGCATAATAAAGAAAAGTAGTGAATGCTCTCTCTCACATAATTATTTGATAGCGTTCATTCTATACAATAAATATTTTATGTGGTTTATACATGGCTAAATACTTTTAAATATGGCAATCTAACTTCATTAAATTTTTACATATTGGGTTAGTAAGAGGGAGTATTGAGATGGGAAAGACAACCAACAGCTCTAGCATGGAGAAGACGAGGAATACCCTAAAGACTATCAGTGAAACCAGGAGGAACTAACTCTACAGAATCTGCTGGAGAGAGAGAATTTACTGCTTGGGAAACACAGAGTTTCGCCAGATCAAAGATTTTGTTTCTTAGCACCTAGCACATTGTCAACTTTCAATACTATCAAAGACGCTTGGAAACTTTTTTACCTACCTAACATGTATAGTCAAATAAAACACCTGTTCACAAATGTGTCAATAGCACCCTTTGCTACTAAGAATTTTTTAATGAGTTCCTTTGTGAATCTTGATTACAATTTAATTAAAATGAACACTTCCCTCCAAATTTTACAATAGTGGTAAAATCTTGTTAAGATACAGAATATCAGCCATGTAACTTTTATTGTAATATGCAGTTACACACTAAAGTGTTTCTTGGTCTAGTTTGATCAAACAACATTTGTAAATAGATAATATTCTTTCCTTAAATGAAAATCGTATGAGAACAAATATGGAACATAACCATCAATATTTGAAAAACTATGTTTTCTATTGCTTATAGCTAATTGTACTAAACTTTTAAAGTACATATTTTGAAATTTAATATTTTATTAATTACCAGTTGCAATCATAAATACCACATAAAACACTATAATTTTAAATTGATGAAAACATAGGCTGTGGTGTATGGAGAGCAACCAAACATTTAGTGGCTATGTGAATTAGGCACTTTTAACACATAATTTAATTTACATGTCCTTACTACAACAGGCTAAATAAGAGATACCATCTGCATCTATGAGCCTCATTCAGAGAACATTATCTTGGACACTTGCCTTAATGATCAAAAAACACTTAATGTTAGAAGATTAGATTGCTATTTGAAAGATTAATACTTCGGCAGATGGACAGAGTTAATCCTGCTTTCCCAGATCTTTAGGGAATAGGAACTTCCAAAAAGCCAACCTTGGTGAGTTATGCAGAAGCATAACTTAAAAAGTGAAAATAAAATTATAAGAGACTATTTTTTATAATATACTAGAGGCCCGGTGCACAAAATTCTTGCACTGGGGGGTTGGGGTCCTCAGCCCAGTCTGTCCCCTCTCACAGTCCAAGAGACCTAGGGAATGTCCTACTGACAGCTCCACAGCCTGGTCACAGAGGCATCCTGTGTGTGTATACATGTCTGTTGGGGGCCTGCTCCCAGCCACACTTCATAGGCTTGGAGCAGGAGCCCCATGTGTACGTGTGTGTGTCCGCTCCGGGCTGTGCCTGTGTGTTGTTCTCTCAGCCTGGGGGTGTGCTCGGCCCCTCCTCCTGAGCTGGTTGTGACCTTTACAGAGTCCTGACCTCATTTGCACTATATATATAATTGATTTCAGAGAGGAAGGGAGGTAGAAACATCAATCATGAGAGAATCATTGACGGGCTGCTTCCTGCACACCCTACATCTACATCCCAGGCCAAATCAAACCTGTTTTTTCCTGTTTCGTAGATGGGTGCTTAACCACTGAGCCGAACAGGTCTAGCTGTAAGAGACTGTTACAAGAGTATCATTTTGCCTTCAAAGAGTAGGATGAATTCCAGTTTCATCCTCAAATGAATAGTATCAAACAATAAGCTGAACATAAGATACATCTTAGGGTTAGTTCAGCAATACCTTTTCTCCTATAAAATCATACTTCATCCATTCATATGCACATTACTCAACTATTTTGAAGGAAAAAAAAAGTGGGCTGGTAAGGGCGTTCACTGTATATTGAGCCTTGTCTCCTTTGTGGTGCCGGATTGAAACATGTTGAGTTCAACTGACGAACAAAATGAATACCAGCCTGGTCTCCACTGTTGTGATGTTGATGTTCTGGGAAATTTCAGACAATGGAATAGTTAAGAAGTAACTACAAGATAGATAAAACTCCATTTTTCTCAAAGATTTATAGTTTTCCATTGTACGTTCAACGTAAAGCTCCATTACTGGCTACTTCTGTATAAGGTATGAGGTTTATTCTTATGGGTGGATATTGTATTGTTCCAGCAATATTTGCTAAAAAGCCATTCCTCAAATATTATGCTGGGTACAGTGGTGTGTGTGTACATGCACATGCGCAAGCCCATGTGCTCACAGTGCATACATGTGGAAATGTTTATGAGCAGGAAACAAAAGACAAAGAGTTACTGAGAGGAAATGAGAGAACGCTAAGAATCTTTGGGCACTTCACTAAGATTATTTTAATGTGCTGACAGATAAAAGGCGAGCATTTCTTTCAAATAGTTCACCTCACCATGTTTCATGTATATGAGTATGTCATTTATCAAAATTCTAATAACAACTACAATTTTAAACACACTCTGGTAATTCATCTCTAAAGAGTAACATTGTTGAGTTAATATGTAAAATAATTATTTGCAATCAGTATTTTTATGCCACAAAAGAATCAGAGATTGTATATTTAAAAATATCCTGTGATATTACTTGACTCATGAATATAGGTTGGCTACCTTTAAGTAGGTACATTAAGGTCGGAATAGGCTTTAATTAATGGGTGTTTTATATTTTTATGAGATAATTTACACTGTTAACAAATGCTAATATATATTCACCTAAGTTTTTCCAAACTAGGGACTCAGTGTCCATTGTGTAAAAGTCAAATTTTGGGATCTTATGAAAATGATATGAGCATCAAAAAAAGTTTATTAGTATAAGCTAAATTAGCTACATCATTTGAAATGTAGCAACCCTGATAAAACATTGATTTTTTTCTGAAATGATAGTTTTAATATGCCTAATATTATCATATTAAACATTAAATATTAGCTTTCATAATTGCACAAGATAATACTATATTTTTATTACTAATTTTTTCTTGGAGATTCATTTAAAAAATGCATGGACACAGAAAAAGTGAACTATATATATATATATATATATATATATATATATATATATATATATATAAAATTTTTGTCTGTAAATGGCACTCTGGCTCTGAGGTCTTAATTAGGGTAATGATTACTATTTCCATTGAGAAGACCTAGATCTTTATCTTAGAATAGATAAACCTATTTATTTTTATTTTTTTAAATATTTTTTAAAATAGTTTTCTGTATCACTTCATAATTATCTATCCATTCTATTTAAATCTCTGATAAAAGTCTGTGGTGTTTGTTTGCTTCTTCTTTTTTTTTTTTTCTGCGAGTCTAACAGGTTTGTATTTTCCAAACAAGAAAATTATGTACCTAAGCTTCATAAATGACATCTCCCATATCATCAATAAAAATGATTTACATCTACTTGTAGAGGTATTCAGCGAACAATTCCCAGGCATCACCTTTATTGCCTGGAATAAAACAGATGTACAACTCCCTCTTTTGGATGTCAGTTTACACCTCGGCAACAATGTACTCCCAAGCATAATACTAAAAGAGCATCAGTTTTAGTGATGTTACACTCAGTAGACATGATGTCTATTGTAAATATATTTTTAAGTCCTTTGGATAATTGATTCATCAAAAGTACAAGAGAATCTTTGTGCCGATACATAGAAGAAATTCCCTGCTCAACCTACTTCACATTAAAGAAGTTACAGCTAACTTCCCATGAGCAACAAATCAAGGATAAAAAGGGAGTTTAATCAGTCTGTCTTGTAGGCATTTTGGTAAATAATTCCATTGTCAGAAATTGCCTAGGACATGAATGTTATAAAAGTGAAAACACACCAGCCTCATTGTCCCTTTGCACTTCAACTGAACACAGATGCTTCTCCTGGCAACACAATGGGAACAAGGTGCCTTCTACTATGAATTCCTTTCTTTAATGTGTTTTTATTGATTTCAGAGAGAGAAGGGAGAGGCAGAGAAGGATAGAAACCTCAATGATGAGTCCAAGCAGGCTCTGATCACCCTATGGATATAATAAAATCCTAATATGCTGATCAACCAGATGACAGAATGACCAGTTGCTATGATGCACAATGATCACCAGAGGGTAGATGCTCAATGCAAGAGCTGCCCCTGGTATTCAGTGTGCTCCCACAGGGGGAGCACCGCTCAGCCAGAAGGCTGGCTCATGGCTGGCAAGTGCAGCGGGCCTAAGCTGGCAGTTGGATATCCCCTGAGGGGTGCCATACTGCAAGAGGGTATAGGCTGCGCTTAGAGACCCCCTCCACCTCCCAATGCACAAATGTCATATACCCGACCTCTAGTATAATATAACTGAACAAATATACCTGGATTTGTAAGCCATTTGTGTTCTGACTTTATAGTACTGCCACTCAAGAGAGCATGTAGCTTTCAAATACTGATTTTTCTCATGGTTGGCCAAGAGAATCTTACTTCTGTATGTTCAGAGACTACTTTGTGATCATTTACTATGTGTTCCACCTTCTGGCAAGCATGGAATGTAGAAAAAATATAACATGTAGTTCACTGATGCAAGAAATCCATAAATTCATTGAAGAGAAAAAAACATAGAATTAAACAGCAGCTAAAGTTATATAAAAAATAATCAAAATAAATAAAGAAGTGCCATGGAAATTAAGATTCTTCAGGGAGAAAAAACATACCCATGGCCAGGATGGTTTCTTGAAATGAGCAAGATGTAGGGTAGACCTGGAGGATTAATAGGAAACTTTTTAACTGAGAATAATTGCTGAGTAGTAGTTATCACTGAAGAGAGGTGGGACCAGAGATAGGATTATAAATTCTCACTCACTAACTAAGACCAGTATCTAAACTAATAAAAGCGAAATATTAAAATTAACCGTTTCTCCGAGACAGGGTAAGCCATGCCCACCAGCCAATCAGAGCGGCTGTATGCAAATTAGCCCAGCCAACATGGCGGCCGCCACTCACCGGCCTGAGTAAACAGCCCTTTCCATTGCGGCAGGAGGGAAAGTGAAGCTGAGCCCTTCAGCTCAGCTCCGATTAAACTGCCTCTAGCGAAACACAGCTTTTTGAAACATTGTAACAATCATAGAATCCTCCGGAGCTGAAGGAGAGAGCAGCTCCGGCCTAACCAGTAACAGTAACAATTGTTTCATTATAGATGCTGCGAGGTGAAGCAGAGGCTTCGTTAGTAGTTAGAAGGCCGCCTTAAAGGAACAGTGTATC
>PVJC01045702.1:0-13516 GCA_004026665.1 Murina feae
AGAGGTAAAAATTCTACATATTATAAAGAAAAAACAATAAACAAAAATTAATTATATTGAAGTTAATAAGGGTCCTGTTTTAAGAAATAAAAATTCATTTGAAGTGGCATTCTAAGGCTAAAGTCATAATCAAGTGCAATATTATAAAAATGAACCTTATCAAAGTCAAAGTTGTTCTTTCCATACCTTATATCTTTCTCTTTTTTTCTTCTGCAAGAAGAAAAATTATTTTGGTTAAGTCAAAAATGTTTCAAATTTAGGGAGAGCCCTTAGTTAGCAAGAAGTTCCTCATCAAGTAATTAAATACTACACAATGAGGTAAGTCCCAATTTAATTGATGGATATAAATTTTATTTAACAATCAATCAGTAACTAGTTAGTATCTGTAATATGAAGACCATTGGAGGAGAAACATTACCTTCTACATTCCTTTCAGGAGTTATAGACAATCTGAGAGATACAATAGAATATAGAGTTTTACCCCCTATGCCCAGAGCATTTGATGCATAAATATATGCTAGTTAAATGCATAGATATAAAAATTTTTCTGTATCTTACATTTCTATTGTATTGTGTCCAAATATATTTTTCAGGAGAAAAAAAAGAGAGGAAGAGGAATCATTCCAATATAAGGAAACAATTTCATATGCTAGGAATTGAGACGCACACAGGGCACTAAAGAAACTCACATATTGACCATTTGACTTAAAAATGTTTTTAATACAAGAAAGAAAGAGCATGAAGGGGGGTACCAGAAGTTTTCAGGCTCTGAACTGGTCTGGTAGTGGCATAGCTCAGTTCTTCCCACATCCCACTCACCAGAACTCAATCACATGGCCCCACTTGGATGCCAAAGGGTTAGGAATTAGGCTGGCAATTGGATCAGCAACAGGAGAGCCCAAGTTTCCATTCCTTTAACTCTCCATAATGACCATTCATTTTCAACAATTGTTATGAATCAGTTCTTGGCCACTTACTACTCTGCAAGATGAATAACAGCAATCTCCTCTCACAGTACTTTCTGGTTTGGGGAGACTCCTGTTGAGGTTATACTAACCTCACAAGGAAGCAAAATATTTTCTTCTAAGTTACTGTTATCTATACAATCATTTGTGGGGCTCAGACCCTTCACAAAGTGAGAAGTGTCTTCATGGCAGTCAATCTCCATCCAATCTGAAAGAGAGAGATGTCTCATTTTCTCCCCCTGACCCATATACCATTCACAAATCCACAAATAAAAATATAAACACTCACCTGAGAGGAGAGGGGAAATTGCCTTTGAATCCTTTTCTTGATTAGATTGCTCCACTTAAAAATCAATGGCAACAACAAAAGTTCATTTCTGTACTAACTTATGAATAAGCTCTCCTGCTGTGTATTCATTCAATGATGTCATGTCCAAGGCACTAGAGGACAATGGTGAACTAGACTACGGAAGACTTTACTGTCACAGAGCTTAAGATCCAGCGTGAATGACAGACAATTAAGCAAGCAAATAAATAAATAACCACTTTTTTGACAGTTTCATATGCTTGCTTCTTGACCTTGTTCATCTCACCCACTCATTTCCAACTAAAATGAGTAATCAAGTTCATATCTATTTTTGCCATGGGTTTTTATCCTGCACATGGCATTGTCAGTGTCAATGGATTGCTGAATGCCTCCATAGGTACGTGCATCTTCTTCTGATATCACAGCTATCCAAAACTGAGCCAGTCATTTCCCTAGACAAACTGAGTTTCCTCGTGCCATTCCTTTAAACTCAGTTAACCACATTAACTCTCTTCTAAGTCTATATAGGGTCATGTTATCAGGTAAGTTAATAGCTATTGACTCTAAATTGTTTCTTGATCTAAGACTCCACTGAGCAGTCATTTCTCAAGTGTGTTATTCCCTATGAAGACTAAAGAAACTAAACAAAGATAGTGAATCCCAAATTCATTCCTAGTCCTTAGGAAATAATTTGAAAATATTTTTCTTGCTAATCAGAGGACTTGTGATATCATCTTTGCACATGATGGATAGCAAATTAGTATTAGTTTGCACGTATATTCCATGTTGGGACCACTTTGTCTTTTTTGAGGGATTGTTTAATGCACACACACACACTTGCTCACCCCACATTTTACTCAAGTATTTATTATCATCTTCTGTTCAGGCATCATATCTGAGAAGTCTGACCTTATTTCTTAGTATTGAAGAACTGAAAAGTGAGAAAAAAGGAAAGTCAAATCAAGTGATTGGTATGTGTTTCTTAGTAATTTTATTATTGCTTTCTTAAAGTTGTCAGTGTACAATCTTGAACTTAGCAGGCATAGTAGTTATCAGGCAAAGGAGTTGGCATATCTTCCAGTCTTATTCAGATGCTAGTTTGCAATAATTTTCTGAAATCCATGGGGGATGTTTTGAAGAGAAGCTGTGAGACAGTAATCAGAAAAAGACACTCTAATGTTTAGTTATATGACAGTGTAGCAGAGGCTCCTGGAGGATATGGCAGAAGCCCCATTGGTTGATTCATTTTAACAGGGTTGAATAAAGCAGAGAAAACAACTCTCAGAGGAAATCTCACACTGATAATTCTTGAAATGAACTCAAACATGTGTTTTCTAATTTCTGTACTCATTTTTTCAAGAATTTATTTTACTTTCACTTCCTTTTATTCTCTCTAGTTTTATATTCTATATCTATCAGCTTCTAAGATTTAGTTAATTTTTACTATGAGTACTGAAGTCTTGACAAAGGATACAGAGACATTCAAAAAACACAAGTTTAAAAGAAAACAATTCCAGATGAATTCCTTAATTATCCCTCTTTGCTTTCTAGATGTAAATAGATGACATGTATATAGCAGGCATTGTTTTTGGAACATTGCAAACCAGAATGTTGCCATAGCAACTTCAGCCACCTCCATGAGAAATGAATTCCCAATGGGTATGGAGTCCTTGGCAGTTTACACAGCACTTTCAAGCCGTAAGTGCATTCATTATTTATTATAATCATGTAATTAAGTAAGACTGTTAAATCATCCTTATTTTCAAATGACAAACTTTAGCTTAAAGAGGTTAAAAGCCTTGCCCAGGGTTGTGTTAACAGGTAAGTGGCAGGTTAAAAACTGAAAGTCATGTCTTCTGAATCTAGGAATTAAGCATTTACTAGAGTCAGCCTAATTACTAAAAATAAGAATATATCTCTAGTTGGACTAAGTATTTTTAAACTGTGAGAGTTATACAATGATCTGACTGAACATTCTCTTCTTCTTTGTTAAGGGAAACTGGAGGTCTAAGATCTATAAGTATGGGGCTTCAAGTCTTTCCTTAATAGCTGTGATTTGAGCAATTAGCTGTGGTGACGTCATTAACAGGTAGTCCCTTCAGAGTCAGCGATCTAAACTAGTCAGAGCTTGCCAGTTACTCCAGTCCAGTTTCTGACTTGGGGCTTTCTCTAAGGAAAGGAAAATACTCCAAGATGGAGACTTGAAAAACCAAAACTTTACAGGAAGGATGAACATGTGTGAGAAGATAAGGCGTCTACCTATCAATTAAAAATGGTATCATTAGAATCCACGTGTAAGTGAGGTCATGTAATGCTTGTCTGGGAGGGGCCTGGAGCAGGATGGAGGGAGTCAGTGGGGGGAAATGGGACATCTGTAACACTTTCAACAATAACAATAAAAAAGGAAGAGTGGCATCAATGAATCAAGCAATATCTATAAATCAGTGGTCCTTAGTTGCAGGTTTGTTTTGCCATCCGGGGGCATTGGGCAATATCTGGAGATAGATTTGGTTGTCACAACTGGGGGATGTTACTTGCATCCGGTGGGCAGAGGCCAGGGATGCTATTAAATAGCTCACAGTGCACAGCACAGCCCCACAACAAAGAATTATTTTGTCCAAAGTGTCAACTGTGAAACTGTTGAGAAATGAGAAATCCTGCTATAAGCAGTACAAATAATTTAATTTGTATGCATATGACTATCTTATAAATGTAGTTCTTGCAATTGGTTTGTTTAGAGTTTACAATTAAAAACATTTTTAAAAGAAATTATTAAACATTCCATGGCCATCATAGAAAAATTTGAAAATACAAAGTGGCATAAAGAGAAAAAAATCAAGTCATCTTAAATCTCACTATCTGTATATATAAAAGGCTAATATGCTAAGTGTCCTTCCCACTGTCTGACCAGTCACTATGATGCACACTGACCACCAGGGGGCAGATGCTCAACGCAGGAGCTGCCAAGCTGCAGTGACTTTGCAGTGGTGGTTCTTGGGTGATGCATCCTGAAACCAGAGAGGAGGGTGCCTGATTCCTCCCAGGGCCACAAGATTCCACTTTCTACCATGGGTTATGTTGTTGCTGGGGCACTGTTGGCCTGAATCTGCTTTACTACACACTTGTGTTTGTGTTCTACACCCTGTATGACAGAAACTTTGCAGAGTGCCCTCTCTCACTCCAAGACAACCTCGAGGGATGTCGGATAGTTGGTTCCAACCTGATCCCCGCAGGCCAGGCTGAGGGACCTGACCTGCCAGAGGGACCCTGCTCACTCCACAGATGCCTTTCAAGCCACTGCACGCCCCCCAGGAAGGACCATGGGAGGCTGGCTCCAAGGCATATCCTGCACATCTTGCCCAGTCCTGCCCCTCCCACCACCTTCTAATTAATTTCCTTTCAATGTGCACAAAATCATGCACTGGGCCACTAGCCTAGTAATAAATACTTTCTAGGGTCACTTCTTATAGACTCTACATTACATAAATATTCACATATATACTGGCACTCTGGGACAAAAATCTATCACATTATAATATTTTCTTATAATTTACCAATATCTTGTCAATAACCCACTATGCCTAATAAATCAGATTTACATAATTTTTAAAATATATTTTTATGGATTTTAGAGAGAGAGAAAGGGAGAGGGATAGACACATTGATTGGCTGCCTCCTGCATACCCCCCTACTGGGGATCAAGCCCAAAGCTCAGGCATATACCCTGATCTGGAATCGAACTGTGACCTCGGGTTCATAGGTTGATGCTCAACCATTGTGCCACTCAGGTTACATAATTGTTTTTAAAGACTGACTAATATTCAATGTATGGCTATAACCAATTATATTATCTCTTTTTAATAGCTATTTAGATTAA
This sequence comes from Murina feae, assembly GCA_004026665.1. Taxonomy (NCBI): domain Eukaryota; kingdom Metazoa; phylum Chordata; class Mammalia; order Chiroptera; family Vespertilionidae; genus Murina; species Murina feae. The sequence continues at coordinate 5,150 of PVJC01045702.1, forward strand.
CGTCATTATTTCTTGCTGTTATAGGCAATATTGTCATGAATATTCTTATATATAAATTTTGGGTTACATGTCTGATTGTTTTTAGCATTTCCCAGAAACAATATTTTCAGGACAAGGGAGATGTGTGGTTTTATTTGGTACACTTTGCTAAATTTCACCATGTAAAGGTTACATTAACAAACTCATAATTAGTGTCCATTGTAAATACATTTAATGGCATGTTGAAAATCATTTCTTCAACTTCTATGCTAACATACAAAAAGAAAAACTCTCATGATGCATGTATGCATATATGGGTGAATGGTCTGAGTCTATGACCTTCAGCAATATCATAATCCTCAATTTGTGGAGCTAAATAAGAGGTTTTTAAATTGCTCTAATCACCGATTTATGTTATTCCAAGTCAATAAAGTTTTAAAAATGGCTACATTCAATGTATATGTCCATTTGGGTACTTTTATAAGAGGAGAGACATGACTGAGATCAGGATTCAGTACAAGCAGAATTCATGGCAGAAATTGAATAGAAAAAAAAAATGTAATACCTCAAACATCCCTCCCAAATATTGGGAATTGTGATGATTTTTCTATTGTTTGTAGAATAGGTTATGAGAACTTTTTTTTTTTTAATTTATAAAAGAGAAGCCTGTCCCTACTGTGCTGGAATATTTGGACACACCCAGACCACTGGCATTTGAGTTACTCATAAAAAAATATATATATATTCAAGGAGAGAGAATAAATTTAAGGAAAATGTCAAGGCTTGTGCATTACTGTTTGTTTTCCAAAGCCCGAGGGGAAAATGCCACTGTGGTGGCAAGAAAAATGTTTTGCTATTCCCCTCTCCCATTTGATATAAAAAAAAGATATTTATTTTAAAAATTTAGAACATTTGCTAAAAATTAACATGGAGGTGGGTCTTCAGCTAATTAACCTCCTCTCAAAAAAAGGCAGTAGGGAAATACTTGTTATTGCTTCAGCCATAAGATATACAAAAATGCAGGCAATATTTCATTGTGACACCCAGGAGACCCGTGTGTGACACAATATAGAGTCTATGTGTATCTCACTCTCCACAGGAATTAATTTTGAAGCAGCAGAATGCTGTGAATTGGCTGTAAAACAATGTTGAAGAAACTCAACATAGAACAGAAGGCACACTTTCCTTAGGAAGAATGCTGATAAAATTTTAATGAACTAACATGTTGTCATGGGGATTTGTTGCTATTCATTAATTCACTGTGCAGTTCCTCTATAGTTTTGCTGAAGTTGAGTGACAAATCGTCAAGTAGCTGTTCTGGTGGTTTACATTGCCTCGTTGATACCCTAAATTTAGGGGGTAAATTCTTTTCGAGATTTGCCCCATTGCATGTGAGGTAACATTTTTTTCAGCACCATGTGCACTCAATTGTATTTCAAATGAAACCCCATCTCTAGGGTAGGCCTTTGACTCCACAAAACAGTGGAAATAATCACAAAATGATTGACAGCTCTGGTCACAGATGGGGACTACCGTAGGAGCCAGGGCTGGGGAAGTCTCTACCATACAAAATAGTCAACTGGCTGCCTATGTGTTAGGGTAAAATTCTCAGTATAAAAGAATAATTCAATCATAAAATTGAAGAATGCCAGAGCTTGGAGGGATCTCAAAATTAGTCTAATGAACCAGTTGGGTTCATTATTTTCATGAGAAAAATGAGAAGGCCCAGAGAGATAAAAAGTTATAGAAGATGTGATAGGCAGAGAAAATACTAGAAACTAGTATTTTGATTTACATCTATTTTGTTACCAAAAGGCCTCCTTAGGTTTCTTCTCTTAGTCTTTTCACTTCCAATAGCCTTCATGTTTTCCCCTTGAAATTAGCCTTAATGGCAAAATAATGTGAAACAATATCCCTAGGGTCTAGGGACATAGCCGAGATGGCTTAACATCAACTCTCATACTGGTTTTTTAAATGCATACCAATGTTATGCTATAAAGAACCAAGTTTGTAGAATTCTCCAAGTCTTTGAGTAAAATGGATGTTTTATGAAGATTTGAAAACTTATCTAATACTTTATATTCCCCTTGGCTGCAACCAGGTGAGGATGTCAGAGCACAGATTTTTTAAAAATTTCTTTATTGTTGAAAGTATTACAGATGATGGCCCATTTTTTCCCCTCATTGATCCCCTCTGCCCTGCTCCTGCCCCCTCCCCAGGCCTTCACTGCACTATTGTCTGTGTCCATGGATTATGCATATATGCATATAAATTTTTTGGTTAATCTCTGAGATTCATCAGTCTGTTGCATGCTTCCATATCTTTGGATCTATTTTGTTTGTCAGTTTATTTTGCTCATTAGATTCCACATATAAGTGAGATCCAGTGATACTTGTCTTTCTCTGACTGGCTTATTTCACTTAACATAACACTCTGCAGGTCCTTATCATGTGTGTCCTTATCCTAGTTCCCATTAAACAACATTGGAGAGACTGGATTCCTGCCTCTGTGCCCTGATGGAGGCCAGCCAAAGGGACAAGCACACACCACTCTGTGGTGATGGTGGCACTGGAAAACAACCAGTTGTGAAAAAACCCACCACCTGGCTCCAAACACTCATATTTGCAGATTCAGCCAAAAATGAGGATGGGGAGGCTTTTGTTTTTATTTTTGTTTTTATCCCTTCTTCCTCCCACCTGTGAATTGTTTAAGGATATTAGTTTTACATAAATTTGTTGACTTCTCACTTCTGCAGAACACTGAGGAGACTCAAATTCAAAATAGGCAAATACACTAAATGCCCAAAGCAAAATGCTAGAGAAGAAAATTTTTTAAAAAAATTTAAGAACTCAGCATTAAACTCCAATAGCTTCATTTTTTATTCTACATGCTTGCTACTCAATGGAGCCATTGGACCATCAGCATCACCTGGGATCTGCTAGAAATACAGCATCTCAGGGCCCACCCCAGACTTAACAAAATCAGAATCTGCCTTTTAATAAGATCCCCAGATGATTCATATGCACATTAAAGTTTGAGAAGCTCTGGGCTACATAATACCAATGGAGCATCCTTACATGTAAAGCTAATAACACATATAACATATAACCTAAAAAGTGACACTTACTAATATCTTACCTCTCTGTTGCTCCCAGAAGGCAAGAATAATTACTACTCTATTGCATTCCACTTTTTAAAAGAAGTCTCTATTGCTGCATTTAAAAGCTTGTTTAACCGGTATTGTGTATATAACAAAAATATTTGCTATTTTTGACTTCCTCACAAGAAATGCAATGCTTGTAAAATACCAATACAACTTTCTTTGCTAATGGCTATATTCAATTAATAGCAGCTGCTAACATTCACTGGGGGCTCTTTATGTGCCAAGCACTGCACAACATAGATTACGTACATTACCCCAATTCATCTTCTCTAACCCAAAGATGTGGGCAAAGATATCGTTTTCATTTTATAGGAGGAGAATTTAAAGCACAGAGGTTAAGTAATCTGAGAACATAGTTAGAAAGTAAAAGTGAGACCTAAAGTCACAAAAGTGGGATCTGCCACACACCATACCAGTTTTTGGTTAAACAGCTAGAACTAGAAAACAATGCCTGGACCAAAACGTAAGGATTTCTTCATCCTAACATCAGTCTTCAACCATGACATGTTTTTATTTTTTAAAAACCCTAATGACTAATAATTACATGTCTGCTATACCTGTAACAGCTTTAAAAAAAAAAAAAAAATGGGGGCGGGGGGAAGAGAAAAAAAAAAAAAGAGTGGTTAATGCGTCAACAAAACGGCTCGGTGGTTAAGCACCAACCTATGAACCAGGAGGTCACGGTTCGATTCCTTGGTCAGGGCACATGCCCAGGTTGCAGGCTCCATCCCTCATGTGGGGCATGCAAGAGGCAGCTGATCAATGATTCTCTCTTATCACTGATGTTTCTATCTCCTTCTCCCTTCTTGTCTCTAAAATCACTACAAAATATTTTAAAACCATATTAAGCAGCTAAGAAGGTTTATAATGCTCATCATTAACCTTAAATAAGATTTGAAGTCTTCGAAGATGATAAAAATTATTGATACCCTTTGACTTAGTAATTTTACCTGAAGCAAATCCATTCTAGAATAAAAAGCAGAAATAATTCAGAAATAAGTTTTGCCTCACAGTCATTTATGTCTTTTCAAATTTAACTAATATGAAATTTAACATAAGAGTATTACATAAACAAATCATGGTGTATTCATATATTAAGATATAAAATTGTATTTGCAAAAAATTGGCTATGATATGGAAATTTCTCCATTAAATTAAAAAGATTGGGTACTACCTACATAAAATTTTTTTTTTGCTGATATTTATTCTAAAAGTAATTACCTATGAATGTTGATGTTAAGTTTATATTGTTCTTTATTCTTTATATCTTTGTTTATTGCCCAAAGCACATAGGCATTATTCTATAAGTACCTTTATAATTTTTCAAAACAGGAAAATTACGTTCTCTCTTCATTAAGTGCCAAGAGTCAGTTTGACTATTTCTTAAAATTTTACAAAGCACATTTATATTTCAAACATTTTGCACTGTACACAGCAGAAACTTTGGCTCATTCAACATTTTCCTGAGTGAACACATGCAAATGAAAAGCCTCGTTTGGATAAAGCCAGCAAGCGCTTACTGGAAGTTTCCAGGCTTGCATGTTGTTAATTACGGGCTGCCCTTTAGTTTATGTACACAGTAGATATTTGACTTGATACATAAAACACAGAGAGACTACCAAGTGGAGCAGAATAAAGCCTGGGTAGATTTTAGCTGATGTCACTGGAGAGTTCTATTGGGTCTATCTGCGAGCAGTTAGAGATTTAAAGCCTCATTATCATTTTCTCCTTTTAAGACAGGAATCATTACCACTTAAACGTCCTCTTTATTTCTTCTCTTAAACTATTAATGATCACAAATGGTTCAAAACAAATTTCCCTTTGAAATTCTCGGTTCCGAGCACTTGTTTTGTCATACACAGGCACAATTTCACTCCCCGTATTTAGGTCCATTTCCCTGTCAGTGGGGCTCCCGGTAACTTCCCAAATAATTTCCATGAGCGCACACATAGTTCCCAGGTGCATTTTTCCCCCTAAAGAGACAACTACAAACATCAGGCAGGTGGGGGAAAAAATCACTAACAATCAAATTAAATTCAGGTGATCTAGCTATTTTCAGCGTAGAGCTATGCTCCAGAACCTTATGTTAGCAAAACTTACACGAGCAGTCAAATCCTTGCTTTGTAAATGTAGACACAAAAGAATGTCCAAAGCAATGGATGACATGTCATTATGTGATTCCCAGTAATTAATTTGTTACAAGCCCCACAAATAAAATAAGTGCTGAATAATACACCGCCTTCTGTTGTCGGAAGCATCCCCCATCTCATTCTGCCTCTCTGGCTCCTGACATTGTTTTTTGATTACTGGTTGACAGTTCAGCGCCTTGAATGTTGCTCTCGCTGTAGGGTTAGCAGGATAATTGACAAACCACAGGGATCGGATCCCCGGATTAGGATGACCAGACTGTCAAAATAACTATGACATGCTCTCACATCTGCTGCAGCTACAAGTCAAGGCTGTGAGGGAAGCACTTACCTTGGCAGGGCCAGATGGGAAGTATTTCGTTTAAAATACTTCCCACTGTAAAGTATATTTCAGCAAGGAACAGGAACAATGTAATATCATTTTACAACATAATTCATGAAAAGATATAATGCATTGAAAAATACAATTCTCAGAAAAAATACACCATCGTCAAAGTGAATTCAAAAATGTATTATAAATAAGCATCCTAGACTTTTCTTTTATTTACCAAAACATGTCATTTGAATTTTATAAGATGTCTTTAACTTTTATTAGGAGAATGACATGTATTTGGGAGAACTCTATCTGTATTGAAAGGAGATGTTTATGAGGTAGTATGTATGTATGTGTATGTTATGTATGCACACAATCAAGGAGGAGTGTGTTAACAATCCATTTTTATGCTGCAAGTATAATTTTGTTTAAAAACTATCTCATAAACTTTAAATAAAATTGATGCATATATGCAATTCATGTTAATGAGCAGCATGCCCCAAGTTGTGTTGATCAATTAGGGGGCCATAAACAGTTCCATCTTAAGGAACATAGTTAAAAATGGTTCAAAAACTCTAAATTTGCCACTTTAAACGTTGTCTCTAGATTTTCAGATTCCTATCATAGATCTTTGAAATGACAGCTCAAGTGACATCTATTTATAATGCAGGCATATTCTCTGTATGAAAACATAGATTGCAAAACCGTTAAAGGGAAATTAAAATGCAAATACAAAAAAGGGTTATTTACTTAGTTCTGTGCCAGCTAACACATGGGATGTGGACACCTAGGATTAGAAAGATCCAATTATTTCTAAAATATGAAACTTAAAGAACTTATTCATGCACCACTTGGGTCTTGGAATATGATCAAAATAGTTTTGGAATAGTTAATCAGTATTTTTTCCATTAGGATGTCAATTTTTTCAAAACATTAAAAGAAGCCTGAGTGAATATTATTTACTGACAGACACTTCAGTTTAACAAATACTCAAATGTTCAAAAACAAGGATTGGAATAAGATGGCTTTAAATTATCCATTTTTACCTCGGGAAAGTGACATTTTTTTTTAAAGTTTCAATAACATTTGTGAATAAGAAAGAAAAAAAAATCGCAAAATTTATTAGTCCCAAACAAGTCAGTCTTATTTTTCTAGTACTATGTCTCAAAATATCATTCTGGAACAAACATTAAATATACTCACATTTTAATACATATTTTGTCTTTTTTTTTTTTTAAAAAAAAGAACTTAGGTCTAGAGTTGGAAGTAATATGTAAGTAGAGTGGTCTAAAAGATAGAGCATATTTTCAAAAACTTGTAATTGGTAAATACCAATCTTTAAAAAAAAATACTACAAGCAATCAGAAGCATTGCTTCATATAGTAGAGCAACACATAGACTCTTATACCTCAACATGATTTTGTCCAGTGTTAGTTAAAAGAAAAGATACCGCTGGCTGCATGGCCAGCGTGGCTCAATGGTTGAGCATAGACCTAGGAACCAGGTCAAGGTTTGATTCCTGGTCAGGGTATATGCCCGGGTTGCTGCTTGCAATAGGGGTCATGAGGAGACAGCTGATTAATGATTCTCTCTCATCACTAATGTTTCTATTTCTCCCTCTCCCTTCCTCTCTGAAATGAATAAATAAATATATATATATATATATATATATATATATTTTTTTTTTAAAGATAACAAATGTAATTTAATCTTAATTACGTCACCATGAATTAAACAGGGCAGATATTAACACTGTTCTTTTGAGACTAAAAAAATGAAAGATAAAATGACATCTATATGTTGCAGAGCCAGGACTTGAACCCCATTTGAGTAACATAGTTCGCTCCTCTTCCTAGAACATAATTAAAGTGTGTTCCCCCACGCATGAAAGCGAGGTTCTTTCATATTGCATTTTTTTTCCTCAATGCAGTTTATGCACCATATCAGGACATTTCCAGTAAATTAACAGAAAGTCAACAGAAACAGACTCATAGAAACGATGACTAAAGGTGTTACTCTTTGGCTGAGCAGTGGGAAGTGGGGTAATTGGGTGAAAAGTGTGAAGGTGAATACAGTCAACAAAATTGTAATAATTTTGCACAGTGGGAAATGATTACTAGAATTAGTAGGGTGATTGTATTATCTAATATAATAAAAGAGTAATATGCAAATTGACCATCACCTGAGACACCTAAGCCACACCTCCCAGCCAATCAGAGTGGCTGTATGCAAATTAACCCAGCCAAAATGGAGGCCAGCAGCTATAGAGCTAGAGCAAACTGGAGGCTTCTGTTGCAATTGCCTGCCTAGGCTGGCTGAGCCTCTGGTCACAGTAACAATATTTCAATTATAGAAGCCACAGAGCTGAAACACACAGGAGGTTTCATTACCTGCCTAGGCCTCAGCTTAAAGCAACAGTGTTTCAATTATCTAAACTACTAAAAGCGTAATATTGAAATTGACCTTTTCTTCAGGATGCCTAAGCCACACCCACCAGTCAATCAGAGCGGCTGTATGCAAATTAACCCAGCCAAGATGGAGGCCGCCAAGGTGGCTCTGCACTGGGAGCCTCCACAGCCGGCACAGCTGTGCCGGATGTGTCAGCTCAGTGGGGGAGGGGGTCCAGCCCGGGGCCTCCTCAGGGCATCCAGGAGTGCCTGTCCTGGGTCCACTGCCTGGCTCTGCTCCAGGGGCCTCCTCGGGGTAGTGCGGGAGCACCCTTCCAGGGTCCACTGCCTTCATCTGCTCCCCGGGGGCCTCCACAG
>PVJC01045703.1:0-13602 GCA_004026665.1 Murina feae
CTCCGCATTTTGGCTGCGTCCCTTGCTGAGTTAGGTGATCACTGCGAGGGATTAACCTCTAAGCCACTTGGTTATGAGAGTCAGCTGTGTCTACAGTGGGAGAATTTCTGTGCTGGAGAAACCCTTATGGGGCAAGAGTTGTTTCAGTGGAGCTTTTATGCTCACTGCATCTGCCCTGGGTGTGTTCCTTGTGGATCTGCTTTGTTTAGGTTAGTCCCTCTCTGGCCACTGGGTGGGGCTGGCTCCTGTATCTTTAAGGAGGTGTTGCTGCAGAAGCCTCTGATGCACTTGGGAGGGGCGGGGCCTCGGGGAGTTCGCCGGGCGGGGCGGAGCAAATAGCTATGGCGCTTCTCAGCCCTGCGCTGAGAGACACCAGGTCTCTGTGTCCCACGATAATTGCTGCAAGCAACACTGAGAGAAATCCGTTTTGGATTTCCTCCCGGTGCTAGTCAGTCCCCCTTCTCTGGGTGTCTGTGAGATTTCAGAAACTCGCCTCGAACTGGAGTTCAGAGCTGCTGGGAGCTTGTGTCTCTCTCCGTTTTGAAAAAGAACCACGACCTCCGGTACCAGCCCTTCCCCGAGCCCGTGCGCGCGCCTCCGTACCTCTGTACTTTGCTTCTTCTGCTCCTCTGAGTCTCAGACTCTTCTCTAGTTGTAGGATTTTCACTCAGCCAGCCTTCCTGTGGGTGCGAGTGGTGTCCGTGTGTTCTTTTCAAGGTTTTTCTGAAATAGTTGTTCATGGCTGCATTTACGGTGTCTACCCTATGCCGCCATCTTGTTTCTCCTCTCGTTTTTCTTTTCATTGTGGTTTTGAAATGGTTGTATGAGGCAGCAATTCCAGGTGTTTACCTATGCCACCATCTTGGTTTCTCAAGGACTTAAAGTCTTGATTTTTGTCTTGAGATCACTAAAAAGAGCCTCTCCAAAGTCAAACCTAGTAAAATTTAGAGCCAGCTACTTCAAAGAAGTATTAGCAGAGGAATCCTTTTCCTGAAGTAAACAAAACAAAGAAGCAAGTTCAAAAATAAAATTGAATATTATTATATCTTTATACAAGAATTGCTTCTAGTATTCCATGCTAAGGCTGTGATCCGAACACAAACAATGACTTAAAAAATAAGTAAACATAAAACTTCAGTGTGCTACAATGTAAGTTTCAATTAATGTACCAAAGCAATCTTCCTGCTAGCGTACAGTCAAGCTGGAGTCACAGAGCCTAGAGGACTCAATTTGTATGTGTGCATTACTTTGAACAAAGTTAGAGGAAGAAAGTTTGGTGCATAGAAGAATATGATGTCTGTTTATAAACTGTCCTCTTAATGCAGATCAGTAGTTTTATTGCCAGCTTTACTCAGTGGCCAGATAAGTTTCTATTGAACAAGTACAAGAAACGTTTTATATTACTGTTAAAGGCACACCTTAAAATTAAATATCCATTTCATTTTGAAGTTATTTATTACATGTTCTTACAAGCTAATATCTTTTTAAAGTATGATACTTTGTAAAACACTTTGTGATAGGAAAACACGAGAATTCTCATGATCTGTCAGCAATGTGTTAAGACCAAACTGTTGTAGATAAAGTTAAAGGAAACTTTTCCAGAAGATACTAGCAATGCTACATCTGGATTTTAATGTTATGCAATCCTTTTCATTTATTGCTACAGCTGTACAGTGCAATTGTGGGGAATTTTTATTTTTTAACTTCTCTGTACCTTCCAAACTTTCTATAATGAGCACACTTTTTTTCAAATCTATAGACATAAATGCCTAAGCAACCAAATGACCGGTCACTCAGTTGCTATGATGCCCTCTGACCACCAGGGGGTAGACACTTAATGCAGGAGCTTCCCCCAGTGGTCAGTGCACTCCCATAGCCAACCTCCCACAGTTCTTCCCCCTAGCTAGCCAACCTTCCATGATCCCTCCCCCCAGCTTGCCTATAGCCCTCCATTGGCCCCAATTTGGGGGGGGGGGCTGGCTAACCTCCTGCTGTCCTTCCCCCCAGCCAGCCGCTGCCCTCCTTCCCCCTTATCAGACCTCATTGCCAGTCAGGCCAAGGGACCTCACCTATCCACAAATTTGTGCACCAGGCCTCTAGTAAACAATAAACAAATTAAAAAAAAACAATACCAAGTTAGAAAAAAACCTAAAATATTCAATAAGATAGGTAATAGTATCTGAATAAGATAACGTTTTAAATATTTTAAGAATTATTACTGATTGGTTGGAGAAAAACAAAATACCTGTATTATAAGAATAAAAACCTAGAAGGTACATTGGACAGGGATAATAATTAATAATGAAAATACATTTTTATTAAAAAAAATCAAGAAGCAAAATCACTTGGTCCTGTGAAATAGGATATATAATTTCAAACTGCTGGTTAAAGGGATGCATATCAAAAGGAAAGAAGGTATGAACAAGTAGTTTGGCTTTGGGCAACTGCCTAATATCAGTTATCTATATATGTAAAAGCCTAAGCAACCTTCAACTATTTGACTGGTAGCTATGACACACACTGGCCACCAAGGGGCAGACACTCAACACATAGGCATGGAATCATGGAATAGACTGACCAAAGGTCTTATATGCATACTAGAGGCCTGGTGAGAGGATTCATTCACCGTTAGAGTCCCTTGGCTTGGCCTGTGGACGTCAGGCTGAAACCAGCAGACTGACATTCCCCGAGGGCTTCTGGATTATGAGAGGGCACAGGCCAGGCTGAGGGACACCACCAGTACACAAATCTGTGCACTGGTCCTCTAGTCTACTCATAAAATCTACCTCTCAGAATATTTATGATTTAATTAGGTAATATGTGTGATTAAATAATCTATCTCTCTCTCACATGAGTGTGCTCTCCTTTCCTCTATCTAAAATCAACAACAACAAAAATATATTCTCAGGTGAGGATTTAAGCAAACAAACAAACAAATAAATTTAAAGTGATAATGTACACCATGTTAGACATGCAGCTATTACAACACTAAATATAAGCTTGCTAATTTCCCTTAACCTAGTTGGCAATAAGAATAAAACTGGAGAGTATATAAAGGTCATTTGAGAGTTAAACTCTCAAATCAATGCATTGTGGATCTTAACTGAGATAGCCACATTACCTTAACAAGATAAAATGAAATGAACAAGAAAAAAGTACCAATCTTCAGCAGCCAATACTGCCTGGACCCTCAAAGCACCATCTGGGAAGACAATCTGTCTGTCAGTGTGTATGTGAACATCCAAGTCTGGAACCAGGAAATCTTTGAACTATTAGGATAAGAAGTCTTGCTCTGAATTCAGGCCCAGGCAGCAGCCTTCTGTCAGTTTTCTTCCCATGAAGGTTGCCTACAGGGAGAAAATGTGCTGTTGTGCCAACTGCAGCTATTTCTTTCCCTTGGCACTTATACTTATCATTTAGATTAATAAATTAGCATTCTGCTTTTCATGATCAGTCTGCTGTCATCTCTGTTATGTTGGCATCTGTCATTCTGATAAATTGTATGGCAAAGTCAAGGTCAGATTTTATATCTAGAAGTTTAAGGACTGGTCTTCATCAAGCCAGAATACTTTCCCCAGGATTCTCCCTCAATGATCACTTTTATATTAAAAACAAAGCATATATATATATATATATATATATATATATATATATATACAAATAAGCATCAATTACTGCATTTTTCAATGTTAATTTCCTATTATAACCAAAAGAGTACTTGGGTCAAGTTGACTTTGATAGCAAATATAAGAAATAAAAAAGATTATTATTTTGGTGAAGCAATTAAAATAGGTAAACCATGTCTCACCAAAATAGAATCAGATATTAAATCAAAAACACAAACACAGTAAGGTTCATATTTAGAAAGCTAGCTGATGTGACATATTAAAGAAGTAAAAGATAATTAAAAGGAGACCAATCAAGAGATGATTAAGAGTAATAAGGACTTGATCATCAGCAGAGATAAACAGGAGAATTTTACTAAGAAACAATGTATTTTGGACTGCAAGTTCCAAGGCTGACTGGCAGGTTAAACAGAAAAGGAGTTTATTTAAAGGGTTTGGGTAGCTTAAAAAATGAGAAAGCTACATAATTGTTAACAGGTTCCCAGATGAGATTTCAGTAATAGTGCTGCAAACCTGGCTACCAAAGTGACCTTTCCCACTGAATCCACTGAGGGTGACGATATGATGACCCTCAAACAAAGATTTAATACTTACAGACCAGGTCTGAGACACGGAGATTTGGGGAAGTGTTTCTTTTTGCTTCTTTCCAGCTGGTGGAGGGAGTCATGATTCACAAAAGGAAATTTCACCTTGGCTGGCGTGGCTCAGTTGGTTGGAGCTTCATCCTGTATACCAGGGGATTATGGATTGGATTTCTGATCAGGACACATGCCAGGTTGGGAGTTTGGTTTCAATCCCCCGCTGGGGCACAAGCAGGAGGTGCAGGAAATGGTGATGTTTCTCTCTCACATCAATGTTTCTCTCTTTTCCCCTTCCTCTTCTAAAATCTTTTTTTTTTTTTAAAAAAAAGGAAATGTCCCTAAACATAGCAAATATTTTTAAAATGTTGGGTGTTCCCAACCATAATAAATTCTATTGCAAGGGGACATTTTGGGACTGTGTTTTTGTATTTACTGGAAGTGATTGGTTAAATGTACTTAAGGAGAAAAGTAAGGGAGAAGATGGAGAATAGTGACTAAGGGTGACTTCAAGGTCTTACATTTGTGGTTGTTAAAGTTTAAACAGTTTTTTTTTTTTGTTTACACTGTGTGAAATATTTATCAAAACAAAATATTATTTAATTAAATAGTCATAAGCAATTAATGGGCCCATACATATGTATTGGAAATGTAGATGAAAACTAGATGTGGACTAATTGCTATGACTAAGGTTGGAGTCTAGTCATAGCCTAAATGGGGTCGAAGATTTCTCAGACACCGTTCCCTTATCTGGAATGTGAAAGTATGCATGGGTTAATTTTGGTCAATTGTGCAAGTGTGTGCATGCTTTCCCCCTCTCCTCCACATATAATGTATTGAAAATGGAGCCAATTAGCCTTCAATTAAACACATATTTCAGAAAAAATAAACACACACATTTCTGAAAGTTTCACTATACCAAAACTTCTGCAAGGAAGAAAGGATACACAGAAAAATAAAGCAGGACCTTTGTCTTATAAGAGCTCAAAATGTGAACAATGTTATAAGAAAATTAAACATTGGTAATTCGAAAGAAAGTAAAAAAGGATCTGATATAAAACATATGGTGGAGAAGAGATTTCTAGAAAAAGTAATACCTAAAGGAACTTATAAGAAAGAATAGGATATAAACAAATGAAGAATTTGGGAGAAGAATCACCATTCTTGGAAGAAGACTTGGAGCATCTAGGTAGTGATTCCTTTTTTTTAAGTAGCATCACCACTTCTAAAGATTGGATTTTCTTAAAAAAAAAAAAAAAGATAAAATGTTAATGGATTTACTATTTTTTAAGGCAAACCACAAACATAGTTTTCTTCCTGTAAACTTATAAGCGTTATAAACTCTATAATAAAAATTACAAACCAATAAGCAAAGTTTATATTAAGAATTAAATAGAGTACATAAAAACAAACTAAACACTAACTTATGCTTGAATAGTGTTTATCACACATAAGAATGTCTAATCCTCAACAGAACAAGGAAAACACTAATATAATATTATTTAATAACATTCAGCTATCAATATACTCCATAATAATATATTACTTTATAAAGCATATTATTTTAAATACTAATCACTATTAGTTGCGAACACAGTAAACTAAGAAAGCAACAAAAGTGTCTCCTTAATTTTATGAATTTTTAAGGCTCTCTTTTTTTATCTCAAAAGTTATACTTTTAAAATAATTTTTTTATTATTAAGGAAGTCAGTTTAAATGTTAGGAAACTGCACTGGGCAATTTCTTTAGCCTTGCTGCTACATTTCTTACTTCAGTGTTTTTTTGGACATACTGAAGTTTTTAGGTAGGAAGTTAGACCTGAGTGACTATAATGCGGCCTGCCCTGGGGTCCTGAACAAGGATGGAACCAACACTGCCTTCAGACCACCTCAGTATGGGCGGCCCAACAGCCAGAAGATCACCAGTGAGTGGGTTCAGAATCAGCCAGTTCTTGGCACAAGCTCAGAGAAAAACAACATGAACTCAATGCGAACTTACTAGGGTCTTGGACTAATTATAATAAAGCTAGAGGCCTATTGCATACAATTTGTGCACTCGAGAGAGGGGTCCCTCAGCCAGGTCTGTGACCTCTCCCAGTCTGGGAGCCCTCAGGGGATGTCCAACTGACAGCTTAGGTCCACTCCCTGTGGGCATACTTAGCACTGCTGCAGAGGTAGTGAAGGCTCCCTCCACCACTGCTGCATTTGCCAGCCATGAGCCCAGCTTCTGGTGCACTGATCACCAGAAGGCAGCTCCTGTATTGAGCGTCTGCTCCCTGGTGGTCAGTGCCTGTTATGGAGACCAGTAGTTCTGTGATTTGGTTGATTTGCATATTAGTCTTTTATTATGTAGGATTTGCATTGTGGTTTTGACCCTTTCCCCTTTGGGTTTTTCTGTATGCATTATGGGTAAGGGCATGCACAGAAGAAATATAGTTATATAACCCTTTTCTGTCAATCATCTGAGAATGCAAATAAAAGTCTCCACCCAGAAAATTCCTCATTTATATATTCCAGGAGTTCAGGGCCATTGTCTCTCTCAGCTGGCTCTCTCCTTGCTTGGAGTATATCTTCAATAAATTTTGCTTTACCTTCATCTTCGTTGACCTTAAATCTTTTCTGTGTCAACAAGAAGAATCAAGGTCCCAGCCTACTCACCCCAATTGGTAACCAATATAATAATCCCTCCTCCACACTCCCAGTCCTCTCTTTGGCTGGACCCTAAATCCTGGTGATAATGTGTCAGTCTTCACAGACACCTAGTTGTCCCCCTACCACTTTAAAGTCTTCACAAAGCAAAGTTCTGTCAGAACATTCCCATAGTCTTCAGAAATACTTGTGTCCATCAATCCAGACTTGACTTTAGATTACAATCAAATACATTTAAAAAAGACCACCCTGTCAAATGATTTATTTATAACAAAAAAAAATCAGTTTAAGAACAGATCCCTGAAAAACTTGAAATTCAAAGCATAAAAATACATTTTAGTATTACATACTAAAAATGGGCCACCAGCACACCAGTACTGGGGCAAAGAAGCCCTAAAACAATAGTGATGATGACTGTCTACGTTAGAGACTGAAAGGAGAAGTGGTTTTCAGTACAAGATAATGAGCAGAGGAAGTCACATGACTGACAGTTGAGACCTTAAAAAAGATCGCTTGAAAAATTCTTACATCTTAATATTAAATGATCAATTTCTCATGATGTTTATGGGAAAATATATATCATGTGTATTAAATTAAATACAACTTATAATCCTATATAACAAAAGGGTAATATACAAATCAACCAAACAGCTGAATGACCATTCACTATGATGCACACTGACCACCAGGGGCCAGGAGCTGCACCCCTGGTGGTCAGTGTGCTTCCACAGGGGGAGCACCACTCAGCCATAATTCAGGCTGATAGCTGGCAAGCACAGCGGAGGTGGCAGGAGCCTCTCTAGCCTCCATGGCAGTGCTAAGGATGTCCAACTGTGGCTTAGGCCTGCTCCCCGTGGAGAACTGGCCTAAGCCATCAGTGGGACAACTCCCGAGGGCTCTGGGACTGCTAAAGGGCACAGGCTGGACTGAGTCCCCAACTCCCCAGTGCATGAATGTCCTGCACCAGGACTCTAGTGATTAAATAATCAAATGCTAATCGAATATTTCAAAACTCAGATGGTCTCAGCAGCTCTTGGAAAGCAATGAGTTTATTTTTTTTAAATTCAGTTTAAAAGAAACAAGCAGGAAACACACACACACACACACACACACACAAACAGATGTAGACAAATTAAAATGCACGAGGCTAGCCATAAACAAAAGTAGAATGCTCCAGAAACCAAATGCTATATTTTCCACTAAAAGTGAAATCAAGTGTGTTAGATAGCTTTTGTGTATTTCTTACTTTTTAACATTCAGTTTCGTACAGAAAGTATATAAAAATCAGTCGGAACAATAAGGATAACCCTGGTGTTATCTTCTGAGAGTAGTTTGAGTTTAGCTGCTGTGTTCACTACCCTATTCTCAAAATAGAGTCTCTTTCTTCCCCATGGATGGCTCACTTAGGTTCCTCGTTCACTTCAAAACAGTTGGCTTCAAAAGGGTTGCCATGAGTTAACCTGCGAATGTGAGTGACAGCTTCAAGATGCACCCTGAGAATTAATACAATTAATTAATCCCTGAAATAATGGAGGCATCCATTGAACATCAATCAACTACTTTTATTTAAAGAAACGTTCCATCTCTTCCTCAAGATACCAGTTTTAATGGTTGTATTTAAATCACCTTATCGCACAATTTAAAGTGATCATTAACTCAAAGAATAATGTATAAGAATCTTCTCACGGAGTGAGGGCAAAGTAAGTTGATTTATCAAATAAAGTGCTACAATTTCTGCCTGAGTTTTGCTACAGGAAGCAATCTAATTTTCCCGGTTTAGTAATTGTTGCAGCGGTGTCAGGAAGATGGCAATAAGATTGAATCACTCTAAGATGTGAGTGGAAGTCCACCCACTGCTCCCAGGGTTTTTTGTGTGTGTGTGTGTTTGTTTGTTTGTTTTTTGTGGTTGTTGTTTTTGCATTTTCAGTGGGGGGAAAATCAAATGGTTTTTCTTCAGGGAAAATGATATAGCAAAATGGAAAAAAATATAGTCAAGTAATGTTAAGGAGATATTTTTGAACTAGGATATATTTATTAAACTGTTAAATTTTAACCATTTCCAAGTATATCTGAGGCCATTTGGGCTGCAAGAGCAGAATATTATTGAGTAGGTGGCTTATGAAACAGACACCTCTTTCTCACAGTTCTGGAGGCTGGAAAATCCAAGATCAAGGCACCTGCAGACTGGAGGCTAATGGCAGTCAGCTTTCTAGTTTGCCTAAGGCAGTCTTCTTGCTCCCACAGAAGATGATGGGGTAGCTTGCTGGATTCTCTTATAAGGAAACTAATTTCTTTCTTGAGGACTCAGCCCTCCTGAGCTAACTGGTGCCAGAGGGCTCATGAGGACAAGGGAGGCCTCAGTCCAGGGACAGTGTCCAAGGGGCAAGAATTCAAGGTCCAGACAGGAAGACTGAGCAAAGCATAGCAGGTTCACTGAAGTGGGAGCATGCACTCAAGGAGCAGAGTGCAGGCGAACTCAGAGAGTCAATTGCCTGAATTGCAGAGAAGGTCTGGGTGGAGGTTTTTATTAGCTAAGGGCAAAGCGCAGCTCATCTCGGTCCTTCCTCCATCAGATACTGTCTCTTTCTTTGGTTTTCTTGAGACTGTCATGGTGATCTGGAGGGCGGAGTGGCTTCAAAACTGCCCTGTAGGTCAACATGGCTGCCAACTCTGTCCGATAAGGCTTTTGTTTGTCTCAACTATTTCTTGCCCCAGGAAAATGGGAGGGTGGCAATGGAGGGGATAAATGGAGGGTGTCTAGCCATGGGGAGAGGGGATGGGCTTGGGGAGTGTTACTAGCCATAAACCATATCAGCAGTGTCCTAATCTGGAAAGGAAGGGGAGGGAGGGGCAATCACCCCAGGCCCTCCCTTCCCCATGCTGCCTGCCTTTCCTGCCTCATAACCCCCACTGGAAGGCCTCACCTCCAAACACCATCACTGTAGGGAATAGATTTCAACACCTGAATTTTAGTCCATGTAGCACTGTTTTCCAGTTCATAGTAGGGATTCATTGTTCACATGGTTTGCTCCTGGGAAAACTTGGTTTTAGGAAAATTTTCTGAAGCCACAGAAAATTTGACAACATGAGGGTTGTCCTTCCACCATAAACAAGTCATAGATTATTATTTGGGTTAATTTCTGCTTTTTGAAATAAAAATAAAATGAGGAGAGAAAAATATCAATTTTATTAAAGGTTTGCATTTTAAACTGTTCATTAGAAAATAAATAATTTGGACCTTATTTAAATGGACACTTACGTCAGTGACTAGGCAAGTGAAAATATTCCTTCTTTTTGTCCCCTACTCTCTCATTTCGTTATGTGACACTGATGACAAGCTTTTCACCTCGCTTGCCGCTAGCAGGCTTGAGCATAGCCTGCCAGAAGTGATTAATACCAATCAAACAGAGTTTGTTCAGTTGGAAAGACTGGCAGACAACATTTATCATCTTCTCAAGGAATTAGAGTTCCAGATTGGCCCTGTGCTTGAGATAAACAGGATATAAATGCATTTGTTCCAATGTTCACCTTGTTATCACATTTACTGAGACGACTTTCCCAAGCAATGAAAGTAACTGTGCCTGCACTTTTCAGTGGCCTTCATGCTTAAACTGAAAACATTTAAAATCTTTCAGTGGTAATTCTAATGCCCAAATCTTAAAATCAGGGGAAAATCAAGTAACACCCAGTGGGACAAAATGTTTCCCTCAAACTCTTCTGAGATCTCTTCTCGGATAATGAAATATAAATGAGATGTTTCCAACCTCACAAGTTGAGTCATTCATTTATGTTTCCTGGTGTTGCAACCTGACTAATTTTTATCTCCCTCAGGGGAAGATGCTAGGGGAGTTCCTGTCAAAGCTTCTACTGCTCTCCCTTCAAGGGGGTGAAACTGGGTGGCTGAGATAGGCCCAGAGAGGACAGAATGAGGGCAAGAACAGGGAGGCGATATTTGGTAACCTCCTGAAGCTGCCTCTTCTCTCTCCAATGCCTCCTGAGGTAGGGAAGTTAGAAGGGAACAAAGGCCTCAAGCCCTACCCCTGCTCTTCTTGCTCCTGGCTGGAACATTGGGGATGTGACTATCACTGACCACCACTTCTCCCTCCCCAATTTCTTGTAGTTGCTACCGTCAAAAACCAGTCTCAAGCAGGTTTGTCAGCCATATTGACTTAAAGGTGACTAATAGTGTCATTTATACTACCTTTGAATTGTAGTTTCAGAAACACGCTGTGTCCCCCTTCCCGTCCCAAATCGCCATGACAGTTCCAAGAAGACAGGAAAAGAAATCGTTTTCTGGAGAGGAGGGATGAGGATGAACTGCATGGGCAGTCACCTGTCAGAGGCCGAGAGCCACCTATCCCCCTACCTTGCCTGCTTCAATAAAAATGGTCCACCCAGACCCCATGGGGTGTCTCATTCTTTCAAGTTGTCTGCTCTCTTTTCTTAAGTGCATACCTTTGCTTTAATAAACTTACCGTGTTTTCCTAAATCAACAAGAACCTGGAATAGGGAATTGGGTTGAGATCTCCCTGGGCCTTTCAGAGTGTCCCCTAGTTTCCCCCCACTGGCCTATTCCAAGCCAGGCATTCTCAGCCCTACAGTCTATATTGCAATTAAAAATAAACATTAAAATAAGCATTTCTGATGTAATAATGTTACATCTCCTCAAGACAATGTGGTGGCTTTTCACTGACTAGCCAAATTCATAAATAAGACAAGAAAAGCACATCTGAGGGCAAAAACCATCTCATGGTCTATCCTTTCCTTCACGGAGCAAACATTTATCCTGCATTTCCTCTGCATGGAGGCCCTCAAGGGGCTCGCTGACTAATGGGCCGGACGGAACAAAACGTCAGTCCTCACAATCCCTTACATCAAAATAAGTGTGTTCACACAGTGTGTGTCAGAGGCCCCCAGAGGCTATGTGGAAAGATGCTTGATCTGACAATTAGAGAAGAACAAACGTTAAAGAAGTTCCATCCAGACTAACGAAACAATGGGAGCAAAGAAGAAGCAGAAACCAGCAGGATAAAGTTGGGGAATGAAAAGAGATTTGTTCAGGTTGCCCACTGATGACAGAGGGGAACAGAAAGCAGAGTTCAGGTCTGGAAGGGTCTTTTTTGTCATGATGAGCACTTTGAAGATTAACCGAAGGCAGTGAAGACATTATCAAATCTCAGAAATAATTTAAACAGGGGGTGAAACAGTCAGATTTGTGTGGCACACTGTTAATCTCTGTACATTTTTAAAAAATATATGGTATAGACACAAACAACAGTATGGTGATTTCCAGAGGGAAAAGAAGGTGGGAGGAGGAAGAAGAAGGCAAAAGGGGAATAAATGGTGATGGAAGGAGACTTGACTTGTGGTGGTGAACACATAATATAATATACAGATGATGTAGTATAGAATTGTACCCCTGAAACCTATATACTTTTATTAATCAATGTCACCCCAATAAATTCAATAACTTCTTTTTTTTGAAAATATGGTTTAGAGCAAGGTGGGAAACCTTCATTCTGCCAAGGGCCATACAAAATTACCAACTTAAAAATTATCCTACTACATTTGGTCAAACATTTAATTAACTCACCCCAATGCCTTGGCACAGCCAGACCAAATGATTTCTGCAGCCTTATGTGGCCCCACAGACCGGACTTTCCCCAAATTGGTTTAGAGAGAAAAGAAACAGAAAACAGGTTACTGGATATTCTAAGGAAGAAATCATAAGAATATTAAGGCATTGGAAGCAGACATTCTCAATTCAAGTTTTCAATACAGAAGCCCAATCGATCAATATTAATACATAGTGTGGGTTTTTTCTAATCAGCTATTGCACAGGTTATGCAATGTAGTCATCATCAAGTGATGTTGGTTTCTCAAAATTCCTCCTCTGAAACACGTGGTGGTTGCAATTTGGGGAAACACTCTCTTTCCCTTGGCAGAGGTAATGGTCATGTCCTGACATGTCCCACAGGAGCAAAGCTGCCAAACTATAATAATAAAATCGTAATATGCTAATTAGACTGGACAGCCAAACAACCTTCCGGACATCCTTCTGGACAACATTCTGAATGAAGTCGGGACTGTGAGGGCTGAGGCAAGCTGCTGTGGTTGTGAGGGCCAAGCCCCTTGCACAAATTTTGTGCTTTGGGCCTCTACTCTATAATAATAAAAGCGGAATATGCTCATTAGACCAGACAACCTTCCAGACAAAGCTGAGGCTGCAAGGGAAGCCCCCGTCCCGGCTGCCTGCTGGTGGCCAGAGGGAAGCTCAGGTCCCAGGTGCTGGAGGGAAGCTGGTGCCAGCAGCCGGTGGGGGTGGGGGGTGAGGTAGGGGGTTGGAGGGTTGGGGGGTGGGGAAGGAAGTGTGACATTTAACCGAGTTCGAGTTAATAGAAGAAAGAAGGATGTGGGTCGTCATACTTCAGCCAGGTGGAAAGAACTGTAATGAGTAACAGTGACCCTGCTTTACATAGAGAAATCTCTCCATAGGTTAGCACCTGTTTGTTCTCAGGCAGGAACCAGGACAAGCAGAAACTCCCTAAACCGCACAATAGAGTTTTGGAATTTTTCATCCCTGCACTCTAGTTGACCTAAAGCTTTGCTTTCTGTTTGTATTCAATCAATCAGTTATTGCCAAATCCCCCTGCAGTGAGGGATAAAAAGGGCTTGCTGTAAGTGTTCGGGGTTCTCGCATTTTCTCGCTGCTGTGTCAGTTGAGGTGTGAGCCCAGAATCGAGTTCGAAA
>PVJC01045704.1:0-13622 GCA_004026665.1 Murina feae
GACTCCCTCCACCCCGAGTGCACAAATTTTTGTGCACCGGGCCCCTAGTTTTTACATAAAAAGAGGAAATTTCACACAGGAAAATTTGAAATATTTTACTACCTTTAAAAGAAATAAGGTCCACCATGGCTGGTTTGGTTCAGCCTGCGGACTGAGGGTCTTGGGTTCAATTCTGATCAAGGGCACATGCTGGGGTTGTGGGCTTGATCCCTAGTAGGGGTGTGCAGGAGGTAGCTGATCGGTGATTCTCTGTCATCATTTATATTTCTCTCTCCCTCTCCCTTCCTCTCTGAAACCAATAAAAATTTAAAAAATAAAATAAAATAAATATGGTACAATATTAGGGAGGTAGAGTTGTATTTCACAAGGCTTATAAAAGATATATCTGAAGCAAGGAGATCATCTAATTTGGCCAAGGTCATACCTCATGGGTAAGACCAAAACTTGGATGTATTGCTAAAGCAAAAAAATGAAGCTGAATAATGGTTGTTAAGAATGTAGTTGCCTTTGAGCTGACCCAGACTCAATATCAGCCTCAATTCTTTTTATTTTACCACCTAAGCATAGCTCTAAAATAACAGAATCAGGCACCTGAAGAAGAAACATAAAACTCTGTACTTTGAAAGATCATCAAACCATAGGGATCTGCCTGGCTTTAGCAAAAAAAAAAAAAAAAGAAAGAAAGAAAGAAAGAAAGACCTAATATTTATGAAACACTTTCAGTTTATGCCTATATGTCTATGTTCTTCCAGAAACTAAGTTCTGGAAATAAAGTGGGGAAGAATAAAAACTTAGTCCCTGTCCAGCTCTTGGAAGGTAACCTCTAAGCCTGTGGAATATCCTGCTCGGTTAGCGTGTCTTGGTTTACCTGGGGGCCTTGGTCTGTGCAATATCAGCTTGCCCTCTGGTGGGAGATCTGTGTGACTGACACCAAGGTTCATGTTAGCATCCCTGGCTGCAGTATTCTATGCATGTTGGCACATACTGTTGCTTGGAGAACTGGGTACTATTGACTTGATTGTACTGAGAAAGGATAACTAGACTCTTGTGCCTGGCACCCCCTGAACCCTATGCTCCTCTTCCTTTTGATATTTTCAATCTATATCTGTTCAATATAATAAACCATAGCTGTGAGTAAAAAGCTTTCCCAAATTTAAAAAACAAAAATTTGTTTCCCACCTAAAAAGAGCTTATAAGTAATTTTAACTGTAATAACGACTATAAAAAAAATAGGGTGATATGGACGGCACATGTTACAGAGTATCCTAACCTAGAATGGAAGTCAGGGAAGCCCACTCTAAATGACTCCTATCTGAAGGATGAGCATGACTTAGGAATGCACAAATGATGCAAGAGTCCTCAGTTGGGAGCAGCATGGCATTTTCAAGAGACAAGTATAGTAACCTGAAACATAGTGGACAGTAAGGACAGTTCTATAAGATAAGACTGCAAATGAGTCAATCATCACACATTTCAGAGCCTTAAGCTCTATTCTATATCAGGCACTGTTCTGAGCACTGATGTATTGGGTAAAAAGAGAAACATGATCCCATTTTTAAGAGCTTACACTTCAGGAGGTGTGGAGAGAAACAATCTATATAATATCTCACTAAAAAAAGAGAAAGATGCAAATTGACTGTACCTTTGTGACACCCACCAGCCAATCAGGAGTGTGTATGCAAATTAACCCAACAAAGCTAGCGGGTTAATTTGCAGATGCCGGGGGCAGGGCAGGACACTTGCATCATTGCCATGACGACGATGCAAGTGTTTCACGCCACCCCAGCCACTCAGGGCCTCTGGGCAGCCACTCAGGCCAAAACAAAGGCAGAAAGGCACTCCAGGCCAGAGAGAAGGTGCCAGCAGCCAGGGAAAGGAAGGTCCAATCTTGCACAAATCTTCATGCATCAGGCCTCTAGCATATATATAAAAGGCTAATATGCAAAGCATCCCCTTGAGAGTTCAGCTGGGAGACTGGGAGTTTGATCACTTGTTATGACACATGCTGACCACCAGGGGGCAGCAAGGAAAGAAGAAAGGCTCATTCGGCAACCAGAAGGAATGCTCTGTCTGGCAGCTGGAAGGCCCCAATCAGCCCTGATTGCTGGCCATGCATAATGGCCCTACCTGTGTATGAATTTCATGCACCAGGCCTCTAGAAAACATATCCATCCTATATAATAAAGAGGGAATATGCAAATTGACCATCACTCCAGTCAATCTGCACCCACAGCTGAGGCTAAGTTCCCATAACGAGCCTTAAGGAGCAATCAGCAGGGACCTGAGGCTGCGCGCCCACCCACCTCCTGCATGGGGCTTGACGGGCGACCTCAGGTCGTGCCTTCCACCGACAGGGCTTGACAGGAGACCTCAGGCTGCTCTCCGTGCCCTGGCACCAGGCCAGAGGAACTCAGGCTGCACCCTCTTCCCTGGTGCCAGGCCGGGGACCTCAGGCCATGCCCCCCGCCCTGGCCCCAGGCCAGGGGACCTGAGGCTGTGCCCCCCACCCAGCGGGACTTGACAGGGGCCCTCAAGGTGTGCCCTCCACCCTGGTGCTGGGCCAGGGAACCTCAGGCCATGCCCCCCACCCCAGCACCAAGCCAGGGGACCGGCACCAGGCTGGGGGATCACAGGCCACTCTCTCTGCCCAGCAGGGCTTGATGGGGGACCTTGGGCCGTGCCCTGCTGCCCTGGCACCAAGGGGACCTGAGGCTGCACCCCCCCATCTGGCAGGACTTGACAGGGTGGGACCGGCCGGGTCTGGATCTAGCCCAATGAAGGGGGGCCGTCCAGGTTTGGGTCTCGAGCGATTTTGAGGTGCATGTGGGTGGTTGAAAACTTGACTCTGGGTTCCATGGTGCACCCCAGGCTCTGACAGGAGGAAGATTTTCGTATATGTTTTACTAATTTTCTTTAATCTCTGACACTTCTATTATAGAGAAAGGGCAAAGAGCAATATTAAAATATTTCCTCTAATTAATCCCCTTTTAATGTGCACGAGTTTCGTGCACTGGGCCACTAGTATTAATAATAGACGAATATGCAAATTTTCCAGGACTCTGTCACAGTAGCAACCAAATAGCAGGCTATATGGGGTGACAAGGCCAGCAAGGGGATGAGTGAGGGATAATCAAACGACTGAAGAGCAAGCTGCATGGGGCAACCATGCTGGCAGTTGGGGGCGACCAGGCCAGTGTGGGGGGGGCAGTTGGGAGCGACCAGGCTGGCGTGAGTCGGGGGGAGAAGTTGGCTGGTGGAGGTGGGGAGAAGTTGGGAGCGACCAGGCAAGCAGGGGGTACAGTTAGGGGCAATAAGGCCAGCAGGCAGAGGTGGTTAGGGGTGGTCAGGCTGGCAGTGGGGGCAGTTAGGGGCGATCAAGCAGGCAAGCAGGTGAGTAGTTAGGAGCCAGCAGTCCCAGATTGTGAGAGAGATCCGGATTGGAGAGGGTACAGGTTGGGCTGGGGGGATCCCTTCCCCCTATGCACAAATTTTGTGTATTGGCCTCTAGTAAATAAATAAATGTAATTTGAAGTACTTTAAGTACTATGAATAAAATAAAATAGAGTTTTATAGTAGTTAAGTGTGACCAGCAAAGGCCTTTTAGGAGAGATCACAACCGAGTTGAAGCTTTAATGAAAAGAAACAACCATGCAAAGTCAAGGGAAAAAGCATTCCAAGCAGGAAAAAACAGCAAGTACAGATGCCCTGTGATAGGTGAGTTAATGGATGGAAAGGTCAATGAGAACAGAACATAGAAAATGAAGAGAGTAGAGAGAGATGAAGTTAGAGAGACAGGCAAGAGCTAGATCACATGAGGCGTATAGACCATTACAAAGAACTCAGATTTTATGTTAAGGATTTTATAAAAAGAAGTGAAATTATTTATGCTTAGGAATACACTCTGACTGCTGAAAGGAAGATGAACTGTAAGAGGACAAGACAAGCAAAAAGACCAGTTAGGAAGCTTCTATCTAGGAGAAAGATATTGCTGGTTTGGACTTTGGGATCTTAGTAGTTATTGAATACTTAAATTTGAGGCATATTTTAGACTGACAGATTACATGTGGGAATCAAGGATGTCACTTGACTCTGGCCCTTGCTATGAGGTAAATATTATTACAGAGCCTTTACTGAGATGGGGAGGATGTTAAGAGATTTGCAGAGAAAAATCAATAGTTCTGTTTTGGTTAAGTCTGAGAGGCCAATTAGACAATCCAAGTGAATATGCTGGGGGAGGGGGAGGGGGGAGGGTGTTCCCTAGTGTGCAAGGGATGGAAATATACATTTGAATCATCAGTATTTAGGTGGCATTTGGAGCTGTTGAGACAGATGAGATCATTTAGAGAGAAAACACAGGTAAAGAAGGGATGAAGGCCTTTTTTATAAGACAAGTCATGAGTCTGGGTTACGAGTCCGTAAGACTCACCACCTGTCTATCCTAAAAGCAATAGGAAGGAGTCTATCCTAAAAGCAGTAAAAGAAAAGACATGATCACATAGCTCTGAGTTAGAACCCCTCTGGCGGAAATGTGGGAATAACGCAGACCGAGAGCAGATGAAAAAGAACCAGCTAGGAGACACCTGCAGTTCCAGGCAGAAACTGACAGTAGCCTGGTCTACAACCATGACAGTGTAGATGAGGAGAAGTGAACTAGTTTGGAAAATGTCTAGGATGATGCCTACTCATGACTTGGTAATTCGATGGGGTGAGGGGGCAGACAAGGGTCATTCCTAGTCGTCTGAACCAGGAGAAGACAAACGCAGCACTTTTAAAAAGGAGTCTTAGAAAGTAAGTTTTTTGTTGTTGTTAATCCTCTCAGAGGGTATTTTTCCATTGATTCTGAGAGAGTGGAAGGGAGGGGGAGAGACAGAGAGAGAGAAACTCTATGTAAGAGAGACACATTGACTAGTTGTCTCTCGCACCAGCCCTGACCAGGAAGAAGGTGGGTACCCGGAATCGAAAGGGGTCTCTTGGGTCCGAGGGCCGGCACTCCACCCACTGAACCAAACCTGGGGTACCTGGGCGGTAGGTTCCCTCCTGTGGTGTGTGGAAGGCAACCAATCCGCGTGCCTGTTTCCCTCACATTGATGTTTCTTTCTCTCTCTCTCTCTCTCCATCCCTCCCTCTGAAAATCAATAGAAAAAATATCCTCCGGTGAGGATTAACAAAACAAAACAAAACAAAACAAAACAAAAAAACAACAAAGACTTGATGTGACAAGAAATACTTCAATGGAAGACTTGTTTACATGGCAACTGACAGGCCTGAGACAAGCGTGGGCATAGATCAAAATAAGCTCGTTGTTATCAGGGCAAGTTTTTTAAAGAGGGTGGGGTGTGCGGAGCTGGGGGAGAACTCAGAGGACTGGAGTTCTGCCAGGAGCAGCATTTCCCCATGCCTGTGGCCCGGCAGAAAGGTGGGTCCCTGAGATCTGGCCCACAGAGAGGTGGGCGAGGATCTCCACCGAGTTCCTCACTGGCCTGTGGAAGGGGATTCAACGTCCCCGCGGGGCCAGCACTTGGCTAAGGCCCACAGCCGCCATCGCCCCCCCTCTGCCCGCCCCGGGGCCCCGCCCAGCTCCATACGGGGCACCGCAGCCAGAGCACAGGCCTCCTCCATGATGACGAGGCCCTGCGGTTGGGCACAGGGGGTGCTGGGCGTCCAAAGGGGTCCAGGGCTGGGAAGGTTACATTAGGGGGCGGCAGCGAAGTGATGGGGTTGGGCCAGACCGGAAATCTCCCTGGGGGATCAAAGAACAAGGAACCGGAATGGAGCACCAGGCCCCTGGGGGCCGTTACCTCACACCCAAGGACCCCCCCAGACCCAACCTGGCTCTTTCTCGAAAACTAAGGGCTCTTTGCACCTCACAAAGGTGGCCTCGGCAGGAGTACTCACTAAGGAATGGTGTCTGTAAAAGGCGGGCGTCGACCTCGAACAAAGCGGGGTTACAGGGCCCACTCGGCAACCGCCCTCACCTTCGGCCTGTGGTACAAGCCCGCCAGAACTTACCGCGCATGCGCAGAAGTGCTCCCTCGCCCCACCCACCCGGCGCGAGCGCGCAGGGTTAGCGATGGTGCGTGCGTGCGTGCCTGCATGCCTGCGTGTGCGTGCGTGCCTGCGTGTGCGTGCGTGCGTGCGTCTAGGCGTCAGGGGTCGCGGGGCGGAGCCCCAGAACAACCCAGGCCCCACCTGCGGGAGCTGAAATGCGCAGGCGCCTTTGAGCAAGCAGGGCCCCCAGGCGTGTGCACCGGGTGTTCATTTCTCGCGTACGGCATGCCTGGCGTGGTCAGGAGCGGAACTGTCCAGTGCAGAGCCCCGACTGTGTGTGGAGCATAGGCCCTTTCGGTACACGCTCTCCTTTAATCCTCACTGCTGCGCTATACCAGTAAAGCAGCCATGAATACCCCAGTTTTAAAGAGGTCTGGAGTCCTGGCCAGGTAGCTCAGTTCAGAGCATCGTCTGATGCTTCAAGGATACGGTTTCGATTCTGGTCAAGGTCATATACAAGAATCAACCAGTGTTTTACTCTCTCAAATAAAGTATTAAGATATATCTTCATCGGTTTCAGAGAGGAAGGGAGAGATAGAGACATCAATGATGGGCCCTAGCCGGTTTGGCTCAGTGGATAGAGCCTTGGCCTGCGGACTGAAGGGTCCCAGGTTTGATTCTGGCCAAGGGCACACATGCCTGGGTTGCAGTCTCCCTTCCTCTCTAAAATCAACAACAAAAAATATTTTTTAAAGAAAAACATCAATGATGAGAGAGGATCATTGATCAGCTGCCTCCTGCATGCCCCCTATTGGGGATGGAGCCCACATGCCCTGTCCGTGTTGGATTAGAACCTGCAGTCCCGCCTTCAGAAGCTCAAAATCTGATAGCAAGGTGGTTAATCTTCTATGATTAACCCGTTCCTGGGACCTGAGAGTGGTCAGGTCCTGAGGAAAACTCCCGGAACGGGGCAGGGTCAGGGTTCAGATGCAGCAACCAAATCCAAACGTGTCATAGGCCTGTTCTTAAAAGGTTTTTCTTTTCGAGTCGTGGGCCCACCTGAGCTCGGAGGCACCTGGTCTTTTCCAGGCCTGTTTCCTCCGCCCGTTTCCAGGGTCTGTAAGAAAACTTCCCATCTATCATCAGTAAAGTGAGTAATCACCAGACAAGTGTGGCTGTATTCTGATTACATGCCCCTGCCCCCTAATAACCTCATAGCGTGATCTGACAATACATTCTGAACAGGACAGATGTGGTTTGAAAGATTTAATCCGACCCAAACCAATAAGTTGACCAAGACAAGCAGGGTAGAAGCGAAAGATCGAATTTATTGATTGCTCTCGGGTGAGGTTCTCTGGTCCGGGGGAAACGGGCCGGGGAAGTCACCGACACACAAACCTGGTAAAGCTTCTTTATGCTGCTGTTGGGCCAATCAGGTTTGTCTGTGGTAGATGGTGGTGGGGGGAGAGTTGATTTGAGTTCAAGAGGAGAGTTTGTACAACTGCATCTTGGCCATCCTGAGAAATTCCAGATGGTCGGTAAGGAGGGTGTTTTTATTTTTATTTTTATTTATTTATTTTTTTTTTTGTTTTTTGTTTTTTGTTTTTTGTTTTTTACTTTGTTTTTTGTCTTTATGATATGAACTTGATGACTTACCTAACAAGGAGGGTGTTTTTACTGCGCAGGTTTTATCACAACAGCAGTTTGGCCTTGGGCTGTTTGTTTGGCTCAGTGGATGGAATCTTGAAGGTCCCTTGTCTGCCCAGCCCCCAGACCTTACATGGTTAAGGCGTCCTGCCCCAGGCACGTACCTTTTTTAGTAAAAGGTTTATTGTCCTTTGTTTTTGTGCATCTACATTAACACACCTTTGAAATAACCCTAACCACCCTCAAGGAAGCAACTAATCTTGTTAACCGTCCTGCAATTCAATTCCTTTCCCACCCTCATGTAATCCTTTTTTTAAATATATTTTTATCGATTTTAGAAAGGATAGGAGAGAGAGAGATTGAAACTTCAGTGATGAGAGACAATCATTGATTGGCTATCTCCCACATCCCCCACACAGGGGATGGAGCCTGCAACCGGGGCATTTGCCCTGGCCGGGAATCAAACCATGACCTCCTGGTTCACAGGTCAATGCTCAACCACCGAACCATGCCAGCCAGCCATTTGTGTCTCTGACCTTTCTTGGCACAGAGTAATAGTTGACCAAGTTGATAAGACTTGAGTCCCAGCACAGGGCTGCCTTCTGGCAACTTTTGGGTGTACATCCCTTGTGCTGTTTATGCCTGAGAACCGAGAAACCCTTCTCTGGGTGGAGTGGGGATGGGGTCGAGACAGGGTAAAGCAACCAAGTTTCTGGTGAGGCTGGAGAACATATTCTGTACCTGTGCTGTTTACCTGTAATCTACTTATCTGGATACTATTTGTACCTAAGACTGTGGTACAGAATGTCCTGAGTCTTCCGATGGCCACCTGTGTGATGTGCATAATGATTTCCTGTGGAGGAGGGCCCCTGCCCCCTGCCAGGTGTGAAGGACAGAGGAAATCACCACTGTTTGAACATAAAGAGCCTTCAGTTTCTACCAGCCTGGGGGGACATAGGCAGAAACCCTGAGGATTCCAGCCAGCCGGCTTTACCACAACCCGGATGACTGAACTTCCCACATGAACTAGGGAGTGTCAAGGGAAACAGAGGGAAAAGGAACACACGGACATGTGGAGTGAGTGAGATTGAACTAAAAATACGTCCTGGCAGACATAAACACACACCGCTGTCCAGGTATGGCAACGGCACCTGGAGAGCCCGAGGTGGTTTCTCCGTCCCCGCAGCCCACTGGCACTTCCTGCTGGAGGAAGGTGGCGCCCCGTGTTGGCCACCATTTTTTTGTGATGAGGCCAGGGCTGCTTCCACTGGGGCTCTGGCTGAAGGACCATCATGAATGCAGCAGGAGGGAGAAGGAGGAATTCTCATCAGAGAGCTCTGCAGACCCTTGGGCCAGAGGGGCAGAGCCAACACGTGAGCAGGAATATTAAGTGCCAAAATTAATAAATAATACAAGAACAAACTCCTCCTTGTGCCCCACCTTGTGTAAGCATTGTTCTAGGCCCTCGGGATGCCTTGGTAAATAAGACAAAATCACCTGCCATCCTGGAGATGATACTGAGGTCAAACTAGATGGTAAAATTGTTTGGGGGGCCGTTCAAACCTGTGACATCATCTGAGCATCAGCCGGACGTGGAACTTGCTTTAGTGAACCACCCAGGATTGTCCTATGGATTGACTAGAGATGGGACAGACACCGGCCACTGCAGATGAGACGGTGGGTGAGGGTGCCACCTCTGGTGACTGCCTTGTACCTTGGGATTTTAAAAAAATATGTTTTCATTGATTTCAGAGAGGAATTGAGAGGGAGAGAGAGAGAGAGATAGAAACATCAATGATGAGAGAGAATCATGTTGGGCTACCTCCTGTATACCCCTACTAGGGACTGAGACCAAACCCTGGGCGTGGGCCCTGACCGGGAATTGAACCATGACCTCCTGGTTCATAGGTTGACACTCAGCCACTGAGCTACACCAGCTGAGCAAGTGTATGGTTTTTAACACATGCGTCGATCGTGATAGAAAACAATTTATCACACACACAAAAATCCCTCAAGCTGCCCCAACCCCTGGCAACATGTTCTACGTTAATAAAGTTTTACCTTTTCCATAATGTCATGTGAACGGAGCCATACAGTATGTAACTTTCAAAATGGGATTCTTTCTCATAGCATCCTGAATTCAGATCGATCCATGTTGTTGCTGTATCCATAGTCCATTCTTCTTTGTTAGTGAGTGGCATTCTATTGTATGCGTAGACCTCCATTTGTTTATCATTCACCTATTGATGACCCTTGTTTCCAGTTCGGGGTAATTTTTTTTAATATATATATTTTTTTTATTGATTTTTTACAGAGAGGAAGGGAGAGGGAAAGAGAGTTAGAAACATTGATGAGAGAGAAACATTGATCAGCTGCCTCCTGCACACTCCCCACCAGGGATGTGCCCGAAACCAAGGTACATGCCCTTGACTGGAATCGAACCTGGGACCCTTGAGTCTGCAAGCTGACGCTCTATCCACTCAGGGCAAGTTTGGGGTAATTTTGAGTGGAGCTTCTATAAGCATGCACATCCTGGTTGTTGTCTGAAGTGCAGTCTTCCTATTTCTCAAGTCATCCCTAGAAATGGGGTTGCTGGGTTATAGGGTAAGTGTACGTTTGACTTTATAAGAACCGACCACCCTGGCCAGTGCGGCTCAGTTGGCTGAGCGTTGTCCTCTGCACCAAGATGGAAAAACAGCAGGAATGATGAGGAGTCCGGCGGGGGAGGGGGGGGACGCACATCTCAAAGGCAAAGGCACAAAACATTTTCCTGTACATAAAACCTGGAACAGGGGAGACGGTGCTTAGCAGCCAGGAGCCTCTTGCCGCCTGCCTGCTGGTCTGGCAGATCTGGCATATGTGCTTGAGGCCCGTTGTCATCTGCTGAGCTTTGCTGTTAAAATGTTCCAGCGTGTGGAGCCAAGTGAGAATCCAGATTAATCTCTTTGGCGCTGTAAATTGGTTTCTGAGTTGGGGTACAGGTTTATTAATTCTCCAGAATCCCAAGGATGCGTGGAAAAAATGCTCAATATCATTAGTCATTAGGGAGACGCAAATTAGACCGACCCCTAGATACCATTAACATCTATTAGAATGGCAATAAGCTTAGAAACTGAAAATACCAAGTGCTGGCGAGGATGCAGAGCAAGTGAAACTCGGATACGCTGCCAGTGGGGATGCAAAATGCTGCCCTGGAAAATAGGTTGGTATTTTAAAAAAATGCTTTTATTGATTTTTTTGAGAGAGAGAGAAACATTGATGCAAGAAACATAGATCAGCTGCCTCCTGCAGGCCCCCTATGGGGATTGAGCCTGAATCCCTGGGCATGTGCCCTGACTGGGGATGGAACCAGTGACCTTTTGGTTCCTAGGACAACACTCAACCTCCCAGGTCTCTGATGCATAGGAAGGAGGGGCCTGAGAATTTGCATGTGGAATCTGCAGAGTACATTCCCAGGTGCTGCTGCTGTTGGCGGGGACCACCCTCAGAGAAGCTCGGATGTGACTGTGGTCATAACTCAGGTGCTGTCCATCAGTCCCTGGGCTGGGCGTTCTCAAGGGGTTGCCATGGCTGCAGTTTGTCACAGGCGATTTCAATTGCTTCAATTGTTTCCTTGGATGCAATAATTTCCCTTCTGAAATCTAGCCTAAGAAAACAATTCAAAAGGTAGTTAACCATTGCTGCACAGAGATATTCATCATGAAGTTACTTACAGTGATAAAAAAAAATTGGAAACAGCCCAAGTGTTCAATAAGGAATGGATGGTTGAGTAAATTATGACATATCCATGGAATTGACCTCTTATACAACTGTTAAAGTGATTGTTTTATAGAGTAGTTAATGATATAGAAAGTGCCTATGATATCTATTAAGGGAAAATTTCAGGATATAAAATTTATGTACAGTATGATCCTGTGTGAAAAAAATAATTCACACGACACATGCTAAAATGTTAACAGTGGGGTTTCCATGCTTTTAAATTTATTTTTATTGATTGATTTGAGAGAGAAATTTGTTATTATTTTACTTATTTATGTATTCATTGGTTGATTGTTGTATGTGGCTGATCAGGCCCCAGAGGCACTGAACCAATCTGGGCATATTGGGATAATGCTCTAACCAGCTTAGCTACCCGGCCAGGGCTATTTTTTTTTTAATTTTATTGATTTTTTTTACAGAGAAGAAGGGAGAGGGATAGAAAATTAGAAACATCAATGAGAGAAAAACATTGATCAGCTGCCTCCTGCACACCTCCTACTGGGGATGTGCCCACAACCAAGGTACATGCCCTTGACTGGAATCAAACCGGGGACCTTTCAGTTTGCAGGCCGACGCTCTATCCACCGAGCCAAACCGGTTAGGGCCCTGCCAGGGCTATTTTTTAAAATTTTGAAACAATCATAGATTCACAAGAAGTTGCAAAGGCAGTACAAAGAAGTCCTTCCTGCAGACTTTACTCCCTCCCTCCAATGATTACATCTTAAGTGATTTAGATCAACATCAAAACCAGAAAACCGTCGTTGCTATCCGTGTTGTATCGTCCATGTCATTGCAGCATGTCTGTAGAGTTGTGTAACCACCACAAGATAAAGACTGTCCCATCACCTGGAAGATGCACCTGTTAAAGTGATTGTTGCGTGGAGTAGTTAATGACATAGGAAGTGTCTCTGATATCTCTTAAGAGATATCCTCCATCCCCTTCCCCCTCATCCCTAACTCATGTGTTCTCCATCTCTGTGATGTTATCATTGTGAGAATGTCACTAGGTGGAGGCGTACAGTATGTGACCTTTTGAGATGGGCTTTCTGTTTCACTGAGCATAATGCATGCCCTGGCGCCCCATCCAAGTCATTACGTGCATCTATAATTCATTCCTTTTTATCGTGGAGCGTCCAGTGGGATGGATACATTTCCCCTTGCTTTTCAGGTTTCCTGCTGAACATGATATATTTCAATTCTTAGGAAAAAGGGAGAACACTGGTGGGGGGCGGGAGGGGCAAGGCAACGAGAAGCAGTTCATGTCCTCAAGGAAATTTGGTGTTGATCTGAATAATAGAATTTTAGCCTTGGAGTGCCCTCAGCTGGCATCTGGGCAAATTCTTCCTGTGGTAGAAGTACTCCTGGCAATACCCTGACAAGCATTGCGCAGCCTCTGTGTGGATGCTCTCAGTGACAGGGAACGCACTACCAATTAAAGCAGCTCATTAAATTGACATAAAACATGCCTTCTTCCTGGACTTTGGGCGTGACGGAGAGATCTGTCACAGGTTACCTTGCCTGGAGCCTCTTTCCTGTCCCCCTAACCAGATAAATACAAGCTCAGGACGGTGAGATAGCCCACAAGAGCTGAGCAAACCATTAGACAGACTAGATCTAGGACTGGCCTCTCCAGGGAGCTTTCAGAATTCACTGGCTTAGAAAAACAAGGTGCTGCAGACCTGTTAAAAGGGGATGAAATCTGCACGAGCACGCACACAGATACCCACAGTCCGCCGGGAAGGCTCCTTTCTGCATGGTAGCAATGGCCCCAGAGGCACTGAGCCACTAACGGAAAAGGCCTGAGTCTGTCCTCGGTCCTGTCCCAGGCATCAGACCTGAATCTCTTGCTTTTCCTCCAGCCTTCCTTGGGGACAGACTCTAATCTGTCCATGGTTCTGATTGTTATTGAATTTCACTTGGGGACAAGGCGTGGGTTTCCTTCATTCCTTCGCAATAGCTAACGTTTATCGAGGCACTTACTTCGTCAGGGGCTGTGATATGCCTTTGATATTCACCTTCTTTTGTTTATTTTTCTCTCTTTAAAAAAATACATTTTTATTGATTTTACTTTTTTAAATATATTTTTATTGATTCCAGAAATGAAGGGAGAGAAAGAGAGAAACATCAATGATGAGAGATAAACAACAATTGGCTGCCTCCTGCGCACCCCCCCACTAGGGATCCAACCCGAAACCCAGGCATCTGCCCTAGCCAGGATTCGAACTGGT
>PVJC01045705.1:0-13645 GCA_004026665.1 Murina feae
GATGAGATTCATTCAAATCTGCGACAGCAGGGACACTGAGCCCAGACGGATGGGG
The DNA here is from genome assembly GCA_004026665.1 of Murina feae. Classification (NCBI taxonomy): domain Eukaryota; kingdom Metazoa; phylum Chordata; class Mammalia; order Chiroptera; family Vespertilionidae; genus Murina; species Murina feae. The sequence goes on from PVJC01045705.1 coordinate 56, forward strand.
CTGTGGTGGGGTGTAGCGTACTGAACATGCCTGGAAAGGGGGTGCATTGGATCCTCAAGCTCCACCTTAGCTGCCCAGGACTTGGCTAGACCCTAAAGAGGGAGGCAGAGTGGGAGGGGCTGTTTCCCAGTGTCGGGGAGAAAAGACACAGACAGCCTGCAGGGTGGCCTGGTGTTGGGGGGGGGCCCTCTCTTGCCACGTGGAGAGGCATGGGCAACCATGGGGGGGGGTCTCCAAGCGGAGGAAGAAAAGCAGCCTGGCCTGGGGGAGGAGGCATAGCCCTGGGGAGCCCCAGCCTGAGGGAGGAGGTTCGCCCCTAGACGGTCTCACCAGCTTCTAGGCCCCTGGAAAGTCCTGGTGCAGCGGTTCTCAACCTGGCGGTCGAACGACCCTTTCACAGGGGTCGCCTGAGACCATCCGGCAAATCCGATATCTACAGTAGCAACATTACAGTTATGAAGTAGCCACGAGAATAATTTTATGGTTGGGTCGCAACATGAGGAACTGTCTTTAAAGGGCCAGAAGGTTGAGAACCACTGAGGGAGCCGGGGTGCCCCAGGCGATGAGTGAAACCAGCCGGGGCTCCGGGTCAGCGTCGAGGCGGGGGCTAGGCGAGGGCCCGGGCAACCAGCGTCACCAGCGCGGGCAGGGCCAGGCAGGGGCCCAATGAGCTCGAGGAGTCCATCACTGCGCGTTTGTTGGAGCTACAGTCGGGCCTTCGGGCCAACCGGTGGCCGGGGAGCGCCCGGAGCCCCTCCGTCCTGTCGGGGGCGCTGCTGCATAGGTCGCGGGATCCGCAGCCCCGCACGCTCAGGTTCCTGCCGCCTGCAGAGACGGAGATGGGGGGTGAGGGCGTGAGGGGCGCAGGGAGGTGTGACCTGCAGGCACCAGCCGGCATCCTCCATCCCAGATATGCAGGTTTCTCTGATGCAGCAAATGACCCTGAAATTCCCTCCAGCCCCTCACAGTGGCCTGTTTCTCCAGGTCAGAGCCTTGCTGAGATTTTGGGAAAGAAAACTGACACTTCAAATAGAAAACATGGGCCCTGGCCGGTGTGGCTCAGTGGATAGAGCGTCAGCCTGTGGACTGAAGGGGCCCTAGGTTTGATTCTGGTCAAAGGCACGTGCCGGGTTGCAGGCTCGATGCCCAGTAGGGGGCGTGTAGGAGGCAGCCTATCAATGACTGTCTCATCATTGATGTTTCTCTCTCTCACCTTCCTTCCTCTCTGAAATCAATAAAAAATATTTTTTAAAAAAAAGATTAAATAAAAAGAAAGTAGAAAACATGGGAGGGAATGGCAGACCCTGGATTCCATGCCTTTTGGGAAATTCACTAAAGATGTTCTGACCCTTGAGCTGGGGCTTGGCACAGCTGCTCTTCACTAGCACTCCGTGCCTTACCTGTGTTACAGGTGTTCCTTTCCTGTGTCCACTATTAATAAAAACTGACACCTGGAGGCCACTATTTCACACAACCGGCTTCGTGTACAATTTCCCAATGATTCCTATGCTTCTTCAGAGCCGAACAGCGTACTATCCTATATAATAATCCTATATAATAAAAGGGCAATATGCAAATTGACCCTCACAGCAGAACCACTGGGAATGACTGGTCACTATGACACACACTGACCACCAGGGGGCAGACGCTCAATGCAGGAGCTGCCCCTGATGGTCAGTGCACTCCCACAGGGGGAGCTCTGCTCAGCCACAAGCCAGGCTGACAGTTGCCAGCACAGCGGTGGTGGTGGGAGCCTCTTTCGCCTCCTCAGCAGCCTAGCCTAAGGATGTCCGACTGCAGCTTAGACCTGCTCCCTGCTGGCAAGTGGATATCCCCTGAGGGCTCCTAGGCTGCCAGAGGGATGTCTGACTGCCAGCTTAGGCCCAATCCCCTGGGGAGCAGGCTTAAGCCAGCAGGTGGACATCCCCCTGAGGGTTCCCAGACTGTGAGAGGGCTCAGGCTGGGCTGAGGGATTCCACCCTCCGCCCCGACTCAGTGCACAAATTTTTGTGCACTAGGCCTCTAGTAGTGTTATATTTCCATATACATACACATATACAAATGTAGCCAGTTTATTGAGGACTTGATGGAGGATAGGAATGTGGCATGGTCTTATTTTACCAACAAAAACACCTCACCACAATCGTAGGTTATGTTTCAGCCCTTATCTTTTAGGGATGCGGATGGACATCCTAGAGGTTGAAGTGAAAAGATACCTGAGTTTGTGTTCAAAATAACACAGGGACTGACCACAAATGCATAATCTCTGGAGTTGGGTGGAGGGTCCGTGGGGGGTTACTGAATGGTTCCCTCTTATTTATCTGTGAACTTCTCCATACCACGAAAGCTAAAAAGAAACGGAAGCCTCCCAGCCAGGTCTGTCTTTGTCTCATTTTGCCCTGAGCTAGAATATACTTCCTCAAAGAGCCGTGTTTGTGAGGCGTTGTCCCACACTCACCCTCACGCCCAGCCACCCACGAGTGCCCACACGCACACACACCTCAGTCACACGCAGCTCCCCTGATGTCCCCAGAGACCCACACACAGTCAACACAAACACAGCTGTGCGCCCGTCCACTGGCGTGCACCCCTGCCCAGCACACACAGGCACACACAGGCACACACTGAACACGGCCAGGCCCCTCGCACATCCGGCCCCTGGGCAATGTCGATGGAAGGCCTGTCCGCTTCACGACTTCACTTAAGCCTTACCCACACACAGCAGTCACCACCACTGACGTTGACGTGCGTCAGTTCCGAGAGGCACATCCCCACTTAAACCCACACATTTCGACATTCCCGAGCAGAGCTGACTTCCTGTCTCCCCATCGATACCATCTCAGATTCGCTGGAATGCCGTACATCGCACTTGCTACGGCCTAGAATTTTGCTGCTCGTACAGTAGCCACCGGCTGCATGTGGCTGCTGAGCCCTTGAGATGTTGCTGGTTCGAGCTGCGGGGTGCACAGCCGATTACAAAGGCTCGGCGGGAAAGAATGAATGTAAGACTGACCTCACTTATCATCTCCTACACCGGCTGCATGCTGGGTACACTGGGTCAAAAGAGCACATTACTAGCCCGGCCGGTTAGAGGCTAGTAGTTAGAGGGCCTTGACTCCCAGCCAAGGGCATGTACCTTAGTTGCAGGTTCAATCTCTGGCCCCAGTCGGGACATGTACGGGAGGTAACCAGTTGATGTGTCTCTCTCTCATCGATGTCTCTCTCTCTCTCTGTCTCTCCCTCCTCCCTTCCTTCCATTCTCTCTCTAAAGATCAATGGAAAAATATCTTTGGGTAAGGATCATGTGTGTGTGTGTGTATTTACGTATATACTAGTTTATGTTACTAAATTAATTTAATCTGTTACTTTGTACTTTTTAAATGTGGCTACTAGAAAAGTTTAAATTATACACGTGGCTCACATTATATTTATTTTATGAATCATCTTCCCTAATTTTCACCAGTGTTATGAATTAGGGACTGTAATTATCCTCTTTCTCAGATGGGAAATTGAGGCACAGAGAGGCAAAGCCACCTGCCCAAGACCACCCAGCTCAGAAGTGGTGTAGATTTGGGATCTGACCCCAGGCAGCCTGGCCCCAGAGTCTGCTTTATGCCCTCTGCTTTCCTGCCTCTCTCATGGACTCACTTCTTCCTCACAAAACCCTGTGAGGTGTTTCCAGTAATCCCATTTACCAGAAGGGGAAACGGAGGCTCAGTGAGATGAAGACACTTATCTTCGGTCACATAGCGTAAATGATAGAGGCGGGCCCCAAACTCAGGCTCACTCATGCGCATGCGCGCGCACACACACACACACACGTTACCTTCTTCAGACACCAGGTCCAGCTGGACACACGTGGTCTCCCCCCTGGGACACCGCATGTACAAGGAGAAATTGCAGAGCCCCAGGTGGCCGTCAGCACAGGTAGGACACAGGAACTTGCTCAGGGGGCGTGAGGCCGGCAGCGATGCTGTACAGAGGAGGGTGGCGGTCAGCCGGCGGACTCATAGGCTCGACCCCGGGGAATGACTGTCCTGGGCTCTCCCACAGAGCAGGGTCAGGCCTTAGGGCAGCCTGATTGGGGGCAGGGGGTTAAGTGATGCCCCTGCCCGCCTGCCTTCTTCAATCCGGGACAAACTCTCCTGTGGGCACCACCCTCCGCTCAGCCACCCATCTGACTGCTTTCTGGTGGCAGCGTACCTGGGGGCGTGGGCTCCTGGCAGCTGCCTTGGCAGCAGGTGGTGTTGACCCAGAAGCCAAAACGGATGCTGTAGGTCAGGGCGGAGATGGGGTTGTCAAAGTTGCAGTCTTCGGAGGCCACGCAGGAACCATTTCTCCAGGCGACAGAGTCACCTTCCCCTAAGGCTGCAGAGATGTGGAAGCAGACTCATAAGGAAGAGCCATCACAAGCCCTAGGGGTGTCACTGCTGGCATCCGCTCTGCCTGAGATCACCCCTGATACACACAAATCCTGTCATCGTTCAAGACACACAGCTCAGAGAGCCTCCCCCCCCCCACCGGGGTTCCAGTGAGCAGGTGGCTCTGGACCTGCGATGGCTCAGCAACCTCGCTCCCTCAGCCAGGAGTGGCCAGCCTGGTCGGCCATCCTCACTGTTCCCGTCGATACCCCTGGAATTCCTATTGATTCTGCTTCTGTGTCTCCTGAAATGCGCACCCAGGAAAGCTGGTTCCTAGCTCAGCTCCTCTTCCCTTAACAGAAATGTCCAGTTTTTCTTCACGGGGCAGATGGACACGTGGCTTAGGGGGCTCCCTGCCCAGGACGGTGCAGTGGACTTCACGATGGCCACACTGTGTCCCATCCCACACGCTCTTTTTGCGACATGACCTTGGTCCTGCTGCATCAGGAGGCGCCATCTCTTTCCTCGTTCCGTTCCTTAACCCTGAGCTGGCCTGACGGCTGTTCCTGCCCAGCAGACGGTGGCAGGAGTGACACTGTACCAGTTCTGGGCTTAATCTTAAGAAGCAGCTGGCAGCCCTGGCTGGTGTGGTTGGAGCATCAGCCCCCTCCCCAAAGGGTCTCGAGTTTGACTCCTGGTCAAGGGCACATGCCTGAGTTACAGGTTCAACACCTGGTCCTGGATGGGGCATGTCCAGTAGGCAACCAATCCATGTGTCTCTCTCACATCTCTCTCTCTCTCTCTCTCTCTCTCTCTCTCTCTCTCTCTCTCTCTTTTCCTCCCACTCTTTCTAAAAATCAATGGAAAAAAATCCTTGGGTGAGGATTAAAAAATAAAATAAAATAAATCGAAGATGCTGGTTTTTACTTCTTCCTTCTTGGAAGCTAGACACCATACTGTAAGGAAGCTCAACGAGGCTACAGACGGATGAGGGGCCACGTGGAGAGAGGCTGGTGCGGGGTGGAAGGTGAGAGGCTGAAGTGAACACGCCAGCCCCGGCTGAGCTCCCAGCTGAACGCAGCTGCACTCCGAGCAGAACTGCCCAGCCGAGCCTGGGCAGCCCACAGAATGGTGGGAAATAATTAGCCATTGTTTTACGCCATGAAGTTGTGTTTTTTTTTAACTGTGGTAAAAACAGCAACAACACACATAATATAGAATTTACGGTCTTAGCCACTTTAAGTGCACAGTTTAGGAGTGTTACCTGCGTTAATCCTGTGAAACAGATCTCTAAAACGACTTCGCTTGGCAAAACTAAGACGCTTTACCCATCAAATAGCAGCACCCCTTTCCCTCTCCCCCCAGCATTCCACTTCCTGTTTCCCGGGTTTGACCCGTCTAGATCCTCATATAAGTGAAATCATACAGTGTTTGTCCTTTTATGGTTAAGTCACTACTTTTGTTTGTTTGTTGTTTCTTTACTTTTTTTTCGTGCCGAAACCCAGGACTGAACTATTTTTCTGTTACATTGGCATATGAGCACTAGGATCGTTTCAGCCGTACAAAATGGGGTTAGACACTTATGTGCCGTACAAGGCAACCACCTCAGTGAGTCTAGGAGCCATCCGACACCCTCCCCAGCTTGCAATGTTAGTGACCACATCCCCTGCGCTGCACTTCACGCCCCACGACTATTCTCATGGCTGCCACTTGGTACTTCTTAATCCCTCACCTTTCTCACCAGCCCCCACCTCCCTCCTCTCTGACAGCCTCCGACTTGTCCTCTGTAGCTCCGCGTTTGTTTCTGTTTTGTTTGTCGAGCCACTGGGTTAGGAGTTGATTTATTATCCAGCAATAAATAGCCAAACAAATGTGGCATCAGATTTTAAACTCACGTCCTCCCCTGCCGCCAGCCTCTGTCCTCCACGGGCAGGAAAAGGCGGCTGTGACTGCAGTGAAGACAGCAGGCCTGGGAGGGCAAGGAGGGGCCTTGCTGTGGCCCAGGCCCCGCTTCTGCCTCCCCTTCCCAGGGACGCTCACCCAGGATGCCCGTCGTCTGAAGACAGTAGTTCCTCTCTGCGGGGCAGGAGAGAGGGTGGCACCGGTCGCTGTCTGAGCAGGTGAAACAGGTGGTGGCCTTAGCCTGGCTGTGGGTCGAAGTTGCTCGGGGACCTGGGGAGGGAGGAAGATGAGCTGCTGGAGAACAACGTGTGTGTGTGAGTGAGTGTGTGTGCATGTGTGAGTGTGTGTGTGAGAGTGTGTGCATATGCGTGAGTGTGTGCGTGTGTGCGTGTGTGAGTGTGCATGTGTGCATGTGTGTGAGTGTATGTGTGCATGTGTGAGAGTGTGAGTGTGTGTGCATGTGTGACTGTGCGTGTGAGAGTGTGTGCATGTGTGTGAGTGTGTGCGTGTGTGTGTGTGGGTGTGTGCGTGTGTGTGAGTGTGTGTGTGCGTGTGTGAGAGTGTGCATGTGTGTGAGTGTGTGTGCATGTGTGAGTGTGCATGTGAGAGTGTGTGCATGTGTGTGAGTGTGTGCGTGTGAGTATGTGCATGTGTGGGTGTATATGTGCGTGTGTGTGCGCACGCATTTCTAGGCACCTGGGTATATGTGCCTGTGATTGTGCAGCTACACCGTGTGCGTGCACTTCTGCCATGATGCAGTTTGTGTGTAGCAGCGTGCAGGCCTGTCTCTCTGTGCACGCGTGGCTGTGTGTGCCCATGTTGAACTCTGTGTGCTCTGGAACTGTCTGTGGGAGGATGGGGGTGTTTGGGTGTGTGTCTCCATGAGCCCCTGTGGGAGCAGCTGTGTATGTGTATACCTGTGTGAAGAGAGCATGTTTTATGTGCATGTGTGTAAGGCTGGTTTTGTGAGTGTGTGTGTGTGTGTGTCTGGGTATGTCTGTTTCCAGCAAGGTGTGGGGTGCTTGGATATATATGCTGGCACACAGACGTGAATGCTTGTGGATGTTAGCCTGTTTCAGCATATCTGTGGATATTTTGTGCTTTTATTTTATTTTATATTTTTAATGTTTTTATTGATTTCAGAGAGGAAGGGAAAGAGAGGGACAGAGAGATGGAAACATCAATGATGAAAGAGAATCATTGATTGGCTGCCTCCTACACGGCCCCTAATGGGGATGGAGCCCGCAACCCAGCATATGCCCTGACCTGAATCTGGGACCTTTTAGTCCGTAGGCCAACGCTCTATCCACTCAGCCACATCGGCTGGGGCTACTTTGTGCTTTTATATGTTTGCATGTCTCTTTCCCAGCTCATGTGTATGGGTCTGGGTCTGACAGCCAATGTGTCCCCGTGCGGATATATGTCCATAGGAATTGCATATGCAAAGGCCCCGTGTCCACATTCCAGCGTAGTGACCCCATTTTCCCCCTTTCTTTTCCATATTGTAAATTTTGAGCCGCCCCCCCCCCCCACATTGTGATCAGTAATTTAATTCACTGCTTGGTTTTGGAAAGTAAAACTCCTAGCAGCTGGGCATCTGAGGAAGCGAAAGTAAGAATGTTCCCTTTTTGCCTGCAGATTCAGCAGAGAGATCGTCTGCCTCACAGAACCGTCCTTGTCCTGTGGTTTCCAGCAAAGGCATCTCCTGTGCCCAGAGCTGAAGACACGCGGCATCCCCCAAGTCTGGAAAGTTCCTCCCTCGCCTGCGAAAGGCCTGCCATTCTGTCGGATGCCTCAGTTAGAGAGCTGTGGCCTGCTGAGCACCCCCTCAGGGGGCGTCTCTCTTCTGGAAGACAAAAACCACGTGAAGCCAGAGGGAGACTGCTGGCAAATGCCTTCTTGCCCAAGCAAGAGAGTGAACAAAGGAAGAGACCCCGGATGCCATCTCTAAACCGAGTGGGATCTCTGACCGCACTTACACTTCAGGACACTCGTGGTTAGAAATGCGTGCTCTTCTCTAGGTCTGTTTTGGGAACCAGGGTATAAACGCGGGTGGTTGAGGATGTGTGGCTATGTGCCAGTGGGAGTCTCTGCTTCTGGCATGTCAGGTGGTGTGAGTGTGCGTGTGCGTGTGCATGTGTGTGTGTGCGTGTGTGTGTAATGGGGCCATTATAGCAAGAGGGAGGGGATACCCTGGGAACATACAGTATTGGAAGGACGAGTGGAATCCAGAAAGGGCAGAGAAGGTCAAGGGTCAAGCACCTGGCTGGGTGGGCGGGGCCTCGCGGTGGCATTCAGGCTGGGTTGTGAGACGAAATCCAAAGGCTTCGGGGCCCAGGATGCTGTTCCCGCGCAGGGTGCATACGGCCGGCGTGGCACAGCCCTTGAGCACTGGGGGGCCCCCTGCGGAAACAGAGGGAGTGCCAGGGGGACTTGGGGCCCGAGCCCCCCACCTTGATGTCTGTCTCCCGGTCCCCCCTGATGGTTCTATACGGTGCATGTTCAGACCTCCCTGGGCATTTCTTATAGCCTCTCCCTTGCTCTTTTTGACGACTCTAGCTTTGTTCCTTCGTCTATATCACCTACGGTTCTGTTCCGGAGGGCTCCTCGTGGGTCCACCTGTGCTGCTAGTCGCTCCGGCTCCGCTTGCGGTGGCTTGCTTCCGTGCGCCGTTCCTGGGCTCTGATTGTGAGCTCGCGTTGGGTTGGTGATGATCTGTGGAAGCCCTGGCGGCTTTTCTCTGGAGAGGACTTTCTCCGGCTCGTTCTGAGAGCTGGGAAGTGCTACCAACCTGGGATCATGTCAGCCTCCTTCCGAGGTCCCTGGGGTCGGCTCCCCGGCTACAGCGCTAACCTGAGAGCTGGGCGCCCAGAGCAGACCTCTCCCCTCAGTTTCATTTCTGCTCACTGCTCTCGTCCTGATCTCTATGAACATTATTATGTTGTTTGAAGACCCTCGGGTGTCCCCCTAACTCCCGGTAAGCCCCCAAAAGCACGGAGAAATATTCCCGCCCAGCATCCAGCTCCTCCGTGAACAGCGGCAAACTGAGGGAGATGGTGGTGGGAGCAAGCTGTCCCGGGAACAGGCCGTACGGAAGTGTAGGTCCGTAGAGCATTTGGAAACAATAATAGAATCGACGAAAAGCCCATCTGCTGTTTATTATCACCATACACCGGCACTTCTGAACAGTGGCGTGGTGAAACACTCCTCCCAGCCAGGTGGGCCACTCCCTGGCCCCCTCCAGTCCCCCCAGCCCCCCCAATATGCCACTGTTTGTAGCAAGAAGGCCCTTCCAAGGGGCTAGTCCACTGTGCTGTCAGGAGGAGGAGCCCAGGCCACTTCTCTCTTTCACTTTGTTGGCTTCGCAGTTAGCGCATCCTCTGGTCAGTCTAGCCTAAGCCTTTTGCTCCGAAAGCCCCTGCTCCAACCATGTGCAAAAAGGGGGATTTTAAAATACATCCGCAAATTCTTTGAACCATCAGGAGGTGAGGATCTATGCCTCCTCCCCGTAAACCAGACGGACCTTGGTGGCCGGTTCAACCAGTAAAGCAGGACAGAAGGGACCTGGCGTGGCTTCCAAAACTACGCTGTCAGAGGCCACGCAGCTGCCGCTGGGTTTGCTGGAATCCTTGCTCTCAAAGTCCTCAGCCACCGTGTAGCGAGGATGGCAGCCATGATGTAAGGAAGCCCAAGTTAACCAACGTGGAGAGACCGCACGGAAAGGCCCCTTCCTCCTGCAGTCGCCCTCCAGCCCACTTCTGACTGCAACCCGGTGAGAGGCCCGGAGCTGTCCAGCAGAACCCTTCCTGAATTCCCAGCCCACGGAAACCGTAAGTGCTCATAAAATGACGGTGGCTGTTTCTAAGCCACGGCATTTGCAAAGGGTTTGTTAATTAGCAATAAATAACCAGCACACGCGTGCAGATGGACCTCAGCACTTATGTGCGCAGGCAGGAGGCAGACTCACCGTGCAAGCGGCCTCCTGAAGGGAGCCCTTACCTCGATCCCATGTGCCTTTGAGGGTGACACACGCAGTCTGGTGTCCGGTGCAGCTCATGACCGACAGGGCGTCACATGGGGCTGACTTATCCCCAGAGCAGTAGTGACACTTCACCCCGTTGGGCTGGGCTTCCTCTGGGGGGAGTGGGCACAGTCAGGGTGGGATGGGGGCTGAGGAACACGTCCACCAGCCCTCTGTTCTTGCTGCCTCCACCCGCCACAATCCAGAACATTCTCCTCCAAAGTGGGGCCCACTGACCTCAGCCATCTCCTTCTGGCCCCTCAGGACTTATTTGGGGGAACAGCAAACAGAGCTGTGGGTGGGGCTGGCCCCACGCTGTTCACTTGTCCAAAATGAGCCTTCCTGCTGGACCCTAAGGGCCCTTGGATTCATTCCATAAGCATTTCTTGAGTGCCTACTGTGTGCCAGGCCCTGCTCTGGAGACACAGCGCTGGCCTTCCCTTAAAGACCTCAGATTCCAAAAGGGTTTAAAAATGATCCAGTTACTTCCGGTTTTAAGATCTCATGGTATTCTGCAAAAGAGTGGACGGGGGCTGCGGCTCCCAGCTTCTCTGCCATCTGACTAATTTTCAGAGCTTTCTTAGAGATCTGAGACATTTTAAGAGGAAGCTGTTGGAGCATATTTTTCATGAGTCACAACTAAGTCACGAGGCATTTGAATGTGGGTTTATCTTGAAATGTTGGCAAGTACAGAGAAGGAGACTCTAAAAGAGCCATAACTACGAAGAGCGCTGGTTCCTACATGGCCACCGTCCACGTGTGGCTGCTGAGCATGTGAACGGTGGTGACGCGCTGGGGGTGTGAGCCTCACCCTCATTTCAGAGGCTTAGTGTGAAAAACGAATGTAACACTTTCCATGAATAATATTGGGTTGACTCTATATGTGTTGAAATGTTTTAAGTGTGCTACATTACATTAAAGATATCATTAAAATTAATGTCACCTGTCTCTTTGTAACTTTTTTTTTAAATCCTCACCCGAGGACAAGCTTAGAGAGAGGAAGGGAGAGAGAGAGAGAGAGAGAGAGAGAGAGAGAGAGAGAGAGACATCGATGTGAGAGAAAAACATCCATCAGCTGCACTCCCTACGGGCCGACTGGAGATCGAACCACAGCACAGGTTTGTGCCCCATCGGGCACCCATTGAGCCATGTGTCCAGGCTCTTTGTTTGATTCGGAAAAGCTGTCATCACATATACAGGTAACTGGATGGTGCTGCTGTTGATCCTTCACCAAGAGACAATGACCCAAGCCCTGGCAGCGGGCTCAGCTGGTTGAGTGTCGTCTTGTGCCCCCAAAAGGCTGCAGGTTTGATCCAGGCAGAGCACATACCCAGGTTGCCAGTTTGATCCCCAGTGAGGGTGGGCACAGGACACAGCCGATCGATGTTTCTCTCTCATATCAATGTTTTTCTCTTTCTACTCCTTCCTCTCTCTCCAAAATAAATAAAAACATATCCTCAGGTGAGGATTAAAAAAGGCAATTAGTTGAGTATTTCGAGGTAGTCCCTTTGATCCATCTCTACTCATAGTTTTTTTAAAAATATATTTTATTGATTTTTTACAGAGAATAAGGGAGAGGGATAGAGAGTTAGAAACATCGATGAGAGAGAAGCATCGATCAGCTGCCTCCTGCACACCCCCCACTGGGGATGTGCCCGCAACCAAGGTACATGCCCTTGACCAGAATCAAACCTGGGTCCCTTCAGTCCACAGGCTGATGCTCTAGCCACTGAGCCAAACCGGTTAGGGCATCATAGTAGTTTTGTTCAAAGCAGTTTCAATCAAAACTGCCATTTTAGCCCTAGCCGGTTTGGCTCAGTGGCTAGAGCGTCGGCCTGCAGAGTGAAAGGTCCAGGTTTGATTCTGGTTAAGGGCACCTGCCCAGGTTGTGTGCTTGATCCCCAGTAGGGGGCATGTAGGAGTCAGCCAACCAATGATTCTTTCTCATCATAGATGTTTCTCTCTTTCTCTCCCCCTCCCTTCCTCTCTGAGATCAATACAAATATATATATTTTTTAAACTGACATTTTATATTCTTTGTTGTTGTTGATCCTCACCTGAGCATTTTTTTTCCATTGCTTTTTAGAGAGAGTGGAAAGGAAGGAGGGAGGAGGAGAGAGAGAGCAGAAAAGAAAGAAACATCAATGTGAGAGCGACACATCGATTGGTTGCCTTCTGCATGCTCCCTGACTGGGCCCGGGATGGAACCTGCAACCCAGGCACATTCTCTCGACCAGGAATCAAACTCGAGACCCTTCGGTGTGCAGGCCGACTCTCTAACCTCCGCTCAGAGGATGTAAACTCAAACCGCGACCCCCTGGTTCACCAGCCGAGGCGTGATGTTTTATCTTCTGAATGGCATGCCCGCCTCTCCGCTTAGGCTTGGATGCTTTTTGATGGAGGTACACAGTTTAGGAGGAGGGACACCCCAGTAGTTCAAAAGGATGGCTAGCGGCCCCAAGCGTGGAGCTCTCAGCTGTCCCCATCACTACCCCAGCCTAATGCAAATTCCTTCTTTGAAGAAATTACCAAGCCACCAAAAGCAACCTTATCACCACCCAGGGCCAGGTCTAGAGTGAGGCCAGCGAGGTGCTTGCTCACTGTCAAGGTTGCAGGAGCGCAGAGTCAGTGCATGAGCGTGAGCACGTCCTTAAATCGTGCACCTCCGGCACCTCGCTGGCTCACCCCACCTGGGCCTGCGACCACCCACAACATTGCTTGTTCTGCTTCACTCGCTCTCGGGGGAGCCCTCTCAGGAGAACTAAGAGTCTGGGGCTTCTCTCCGGTCCCCCAGTGACTCAACAAGCACAGCTACGATTTATGGAGTGCCTACCAAATGCCAGCTTTGTGGTGGATGCACAACTTAGTTCACACCCATTTCCCACGTGATAAGACTGAGGTTTTCCTTGCTCTAACTAGCCAGTCAGAGCTTGAAACGGACGCCAGGTTCCCAAGACACTCCAGCCAGCGGTATGACAAACCTGGTCGTGCACCCCTGCTGCAGTTGTTGTCACAACAGGCTGCGCTGAGACTCGAGTTGGGGGCATAGGTCAGGGCGTAGACACCGTCTGGGCATTCCTGGGGGGCCACGCACGACCCGTTCTTGATGACAGTCCCATTTTCTAAGGATAGAGGTTGAGGAGGGGAGATTAGAGACCCCCAAGCCCTCCCGGAGGTCAATCTGGGACCTCAACTGGTGTTGAGACCACCCCTGCACCCTCCTCCACAGTATTGAGCTGAGCAATGAGGCAAAGTTCGGAGCCTCCCGTCCCAGGGTGGCTTACCCGTGACTCTCCCCTCCGACCC
>PVJC01045706.1:0-13614 GCA_004026665.1 Murina feae
TCCCATCAAGAATTTCTCTCATAGTAATCAGGAAGGAGAGAGAGTGCAGGATTAGATGCCTGTGGATGGGCTGGGGTGGAGGCACAGAGAGCCAGGATTGGTAGAGAAAGCCCATCATGATTGGCGGGGGGGACTGACCCATGGCCAGGAGCTGGGGAGCCATCAGCAGGAGGGCTCGAGGCCACAGGCCTTGAAGCACCAATCGAGCTCTTAGCATGACTATGAATACATTCTGGGTGACATGTGATGGCCCAGGGCTAGAGTTGCCAGATTTTGCAAATGAAAATACAGGATGCGCAGTTAAATTAGAATTTTAGATTAAAAAAACATTGGTTTTACTGTATGTCCCATGCAATATTTGGGACACACTTATAGTAAAAAGTTATGTGTTGTTATTTGAAATTCATATTTAAGTGGGTGTCCTGTAATTTACCTAGTAACTCTACCCAGGGATTATCTGAGCCAGCGGTTGCCAACCGATGGTCCGCAGACCACTGGTGGTCCCTGAGGTCTGAAAGGTTGTCAACCACTGGTCTGAGCTGCCTCTAACCTCAGAAGAAGGCTGGAGCCTGGGCTCCATGATCCTGGATAAGTGGGCACTGCACCCAAGGGAGGTGAGAAAGAAGAGTATGGATAGGGTGGGGTTTTCCGGGAGAGAGGCAGCCCTTCCTCATCGGTGTCTGGGAAGGAGCAGGAAACAAACTTGTGCTGATGGACACCTTTGAGATGTTGGCACTGTGCTAAGCCTTCCAATATTATCTCATTTAATTCACCTACAACCCTATGAGTTAGGTGCAGTCACTATTATTCCCACTTCAGAGGTGAGGAGACTGAGGCTGCACAATGTTACGACGACAAGGCTGTGGAACAGGGGTGCAGCAATCGAAGCCCCTGGGGTTGATGCCAGGTCTCAGATGAGCTGAATCTCCCAGGCCCTTCTCTCTGATAATCCTGAGTGTTTAAGGTGGGAGCGGCCCCCACCCGCAAGTCCCCGGGACAGGAAATGTTCCCAGTTTCTCCTGGCTTGAGGCCAGGATCCTGTCTGGGCTCCCATGCTTGCTGAGGAGTCCAGGCTGGGAGGCAGATCTGCAGAGCTCTCTTGGTCCCCAGCTGGCCAGGATGGTGCCCAGCGGCATGCGAAGCCCAGGGGTTTTGCCATGTGTTGTGTGGGTGCCCATGGGAGGGGCCCAGGGCTAGTTGCTGCCTGGCTAGTTACTGCCCTGAGCCCTGGGCCAGTCTGGTCAGCTTCCCCTGCCCTTGGCCCCCTGAGCCGGGCCAGAGGGGGCCACAGGGGCTCCCGGAGGAGCTCTGGGCTCTAAGTCCCAACCCCTCGGAAGAGGCGGGCAGCTGAGGCTCTGCAGCCAGAGGCTTCTCCGTTCCGAGCTCCAGAGCCAGATGTAACATTGACCTTAAATGGTAAAAGCTCCCCAGAGTGAAGAGAGGCTGGCCAGAGGAGGAACAGGGAATATCTCAGTTTTAGGTAAGTCGTGCTATACCCAAGAATAACCTGCTCTTCAGCTGGGAAGCAGAGGGAAACTTCTCCTCCTTAAAGGTACAGGGTGCTGGGAGGGGGGCGCTTGATTTTAACTTTCCACGGTTGTTGGTTTTGTTGGGTGACATTTCAGCTGACTATTTTTATGTCCTAATTTTTCAATAAGAAGGGAAACTTGCCAATTCTAACTTAATGAAATTGTGCTGCTTTTGCTTGCTGTTGGAGAGCATGCACAGGTGAGGGTAAAAATGTGGGTTCTGGTAGGAGATTCCCACCCCCAGATTTCCCGTGCGCCCCTTTGGGGCAATTGCGTGTCCCCAGATTATGTGAGCCTGCGCCGCCTGCTCCCCCTTTACCAGCCTGGCTCTACTTACTGTGTCGCTCTCTGCCCTGCAACCACCCACTCTGTGCACTGCCCACATCTCCCTTGGTCCCCATGCGGGCCTAGCTCTGTCTCTATCCTTCACCTGCCCTGTTTCTGTCCCTGCCCTCCTGTCCTCTGGTTGGGTCACAGCCCATTTTTATCTCTGTCCCCAACTCTCCTATCTCCAGCTTTGTCCTCCTGTGCCCTAACCCTGCTCCCTAGAGAGGGTGTGTGTGCCCAGTCTGTGCCCCACGCCCTGCTCACCTCCAGGTGCTCGGTGTCAATCTATTCCTAGAGAGAGTGGCATCGCACTGAGGCTGGTTTTCTCAAAAGGAAAGGCCAGTGGGAGGCAGAGGGGCCCAGCTGGCCTGCTCCCTCCTGCCCACTAACCAGTTGTCAAGCCCAGAGATGCTCCTTAGTCTGAGTAAACAGTGTGAGTCTGGCACCCCTGGCTGGCACTCCTGCCTCCCAGAGCCCTGTAGCTACCGTTGTCTTCACATTCTTCAGGCTGCTCTTTGGAAGTCTCAGTGGGAAATAAAGCAGGCCATGGGTTTGTCTGAGCTAGGTCTCCTGCAGGAAAAAGAAGGAAGCTTCCCAGAACTGTTAGGCTGGGAGCATCAGGGAGTCAGAGCCTGCTAAGGGTTCCCATGTCCCTACCAGAGGGCAATGCCAGGCTGGTGGCGCAGGTGGAGTTAACTCCCCCAACCTCACCCCAACACTTTTATAGGGAAGCAACTCAGGTTAAATGGCTTGCCTAAGGTCAGACGACTAAGAAAGAGCAGAGCTAGGGCTGTAACCCAAGTCCATGTGGCTCTAACTCCAGTGCTCCTGCCCCTCATCACAGATGGGAGCGAGCACTTCTGCTTTGAATATGTCGCCTGAGTTTTGACCTAATGGACAAAAAAGTTGTCATCGTTATGTTTGTTCTGTCCACGATTCAGTGGTGTGTGTGTGTGTATGTGTTCACAGCTGGTGTGCCTTCCTGTGTGCTTGGTGGTAAGGAGGACATTCCTGCGTTCCCTCTAAAGATCATCTGGGAGGTGTAATCATGTGCCAGTTGCTACAACATGATCAATGATCCCCATCAACATGTTTCCGGAAGAGAAAACAAAGCAAGCATGCTGTTCTATATGCATCAAACGCTGTTCTAAGCATGTCCCCTGCAGTAGTTCGAGACTTCCACAGCCCACAAAGCAGGGATCATTATTACTGCCCTCGCTTGCAAATGGGGACATTTTAGCACAGAGACGTCACACAGCTGGCATTTGACCCCAGGCTGCCCGTCTCTGGCGGCCCTGCTCTTAAGCAGCACCCTCTGTTCATCTGTGGTTGGTAGCAGGGCAATGGGGGGAGCACCAGCTCCTCCAGCGCTGCACCTGAGGCTTCCTTCGTGCGGGGTCACGGCCTCCTTCCTTCAGTGCTACGAGGCCTCTATCTTCACAGGGGAGGACAAGTGGATGTTAAATGACTTCCCAAGGCCACCCAGACACAGAGCGGGGCACTTAGTATCTTAGATGAGGAGAGTGATGGTCATGTAATACCTTCTGCTTGAAACTAATTGCTGGGGGCGGCGGGCTCGTAGTTTCAAGGTGAGGGGTTCCATGTGTCTGTGAGAGGAAGCTCCATTCCGTGCATGGTGGGCTTAACTACACTTACCGTTCTCAGCTTACCAAACTGTCCCCACCCTTTCCTTTCAGTCTTGGTAATGCAGGGGATGGATGTACCCCACATCCCCAGCAGGAATGGAGACTGAGCTCCATGAGGGCGAGACTGTCTCATTCTCCCCTGTGCATCCTGCACCCAGAATGATGCTGGGAGTGCTGGGAGTGTACCATGCTCAGGATCTGTTTTTCTTTCTTATGTAGAAATGGACATAATGCTTATAAAGTACATTCTGGTTAAACAGGGCCATATGTATGTAAGCATGAGGGTTTATAATGCATGTAAGCATGATGATCAGATTCTTCTAGTCTGGCTTCAGAAGATGCAAAGTAGGGGGTCTTAGGTAATCCACCCCTTTACCCTGTCACTGCTCCTGTGTAGCCCCATGGAGCCACAGGGCTGCCCCTCAGCCATGCCCTCTGTGGCTTGGAGTCAGCAGGGAAATTCTGTTTACTGACTGACGAGGAACAGAGGCATAGGTGGATGGGGAGGAGAGGTCTGGGAGCCCTCAGACTGTGTTCCTGCCCCTTGGGGAGCTTGTGAGTCAGGAGAGGGAGACAGAAAACTGAGTTCTTGTGTAGTAAATGTAAGAGGAGAGAAAATCAATATAAGTTGAGTTCCTACCTTGTGCCAGGATCTGTGCTAGAATGGCTATTTAATGGCTATTTAGTCCTGTGATGGGATGAGGACACTGCTGTGAGAGAGGTGAATGACATGCCCACGGGCACACAGCTGATAGGGGTGAGCGGGGGATTCTAGCTCAGGCCACCTCGGTCCCAAGTAGGCACTTCCTGTGTTAGTTGCCACCCTGCCTCTAGTTAGTAGCCTGGCTCTCAGGGCAGTTATCATGCGCCACAGCCCAAATGATGGAAAATGAAGAAAAGAGGGAGAGGAAGTGTGCTTTTTCTGTACACCTTGCAGGCCAGACTCTGAGTTCAGAGGATAGCTCAGGGTACCCTCCCTGGATGGGCCTTCAGACCCAGAGTCCTAACAGGAGAAGTGACCTTGGAGAGCCTTACTTTCTCTGTGAGGCCCTCGCCAGGGGAGACGGGAAGCAGGCAACAGTCAGTCAGGCAGACAGAAAACCCTGCTCCCAGTCAGCCACAGATATGAAAACCAGTTTGTGAGGAACGGGTATGCTTAGCTCTGGTTAGTTTCTCCCTAGAATTTTTTATTTATAATTTTTACTCAAGAATTTTCCTGGTAATAATAATGCATGTTCTTTATTAAATGTCTTGGAAAATATAAAAATTGGTATAAGTAAGAAATAAATGATTTGGAGATAAATACAAAGAAATTTAAAAAATCTCTCCAAAATCCTTTTACTCAGAGATAAATATTATTAATAATATGGTGTGTTTCTGTATATGCCTCTATATATTATAAAACTAGGGTCTTACTATACGTGGTTTTATAGTCAGTTTAAAAAATTTTTTTAAAGAGTTGATTTTTTTGGAACAGTTTTAAATTCACAACAATACTGAATAGAAGGTGCAGAGATTTCCTGTATACCCTCGCCTCCATGCATGCACAGCCTCCCCATTACCAACACCCTCCACAAGGGTGGTATATCCTTTACAATTGATGAACCTACACTGGCACATCATTATTATTCAAAGTCCAAAGCTTACAGTAGGGTTCATCCTTGGTGTTGTACCTTCTATGAGTTTAGACACATGTATAGTGACATGTACACAGCATTACAGTATCATAGAGCATTTTCATCTCTTTAAAAATCCTGTGTGCTCCACCTATTCGTCTCCTCCTAACACGTTGCAAGCACTGATTATTTTACTGCCTCCATAGTTTTCTTTTTCCAAAATGTCAGATAATTGGAATCATATAATGTGTAGCCTTTCATGTAGTAATATGCACTTCAGGTTCCTCCATGTGTTTTCATGGTTTGATAGCTCATTTCTTTTTAGCACTGAATAATATTCCATCGACCGATGGACCACAGCTTGTTTATCTACTCACCTAATGAAGGACATCTTAGTCTGCTTTTTAAGTGAACATTCTGTCACCATCATTTTTCCATGTCATTAAAGATACTTCAAAGTATGATTTTTCAATGGTTGTCTAATGTAGAGTAATTTTAGCTGTGCAACAGTTTAATCATCATCCCTCTCGTTAGACATTTACAAATGTTTCTTTGGGGACAGTCTCATGATGGCCTTTCCATATGTTTATGGAATCTGGAAACTTGGCTCTCAGAGATGGGCTTGTTCGGTGTGGCCCATGGCGTGGGCTGCAAGATGCTGATAAGTGGGATACTGACTTAGCCTAAGCATGCAAACCCACATCAGAAGAGCGTGTTCCCTTCTGAGTTCTTTTTGGTCCTTTGCTGAAGGAGAAAGCCTCCATCCGAGGCACCCAGGAGTGAAGGGTGCTGCAGGATTCCCAGTGCTGAAATGGGAGTCCAGGCCAGGCGGGACAAGGGTTCCCCTGGCCTGAGCCTGGAGTGCTTTCTCCATATTTTGGATACTTGTGTGTCGCCCTTCTGGACAAAATGAGAGCAAGCCTCGGGCCCAGAGCCTTTGTCAGGCAATTGCTAGAATTTAGTAACTGTTTACACTTAATTCACTTTTACAATTCCTCTCTATTAGTGATACAAGTGGTACTAATTTTTCCACCCACAATAGAGACATAAAATTTCCTTTTAAAATAAATTTAATGACAAGAGGAGCTAATACTTAGAGTGCTTATGTGTGGTAGGTACTGTTTTATAAAAATACTGTAGGCCTGGTGCAAGAATTCATTCACAGATGGGGTTCCTCAGCCTGGCCAGTGATTGGGGCCAATCAGGGTCATCTAGCCCAGTCCCAATGGGGCCAATTCGGCTGGCTAGCCAGGGGGAGGGACCGAGGGAGGTTGGCCAGCTGCAGGAGGTTGGCTGTGGGAGCACACTGACCACCAGGGGCAGCTCCTATGTTGAATGTCTGCCCCTTGGTGCCAGTGTGTTGTCATAGTGATGGGTAGACAGATTGAGAGGTTGAGTGGTTGTAATGGTTGCTTAGGCATATATATACTATGGGCCTGGTGCACAAAAATTTGTGCACTCAGGAGGTCCCTCAGCCCGACCTGTGCCCTCTCACAGTCTGGGATCCCTCTGGGGATGTCCACCTGCTGGCTTGCCTGGTCAGCCTGGGTGAGGGGCTGATGGCTGTTTGCAGGCTGGTCAAGCGCCCCAGTGTGGACTGAGGGTGAGGTCCCATTGGGGTGTGGCCAGCCTGGGTGACAGGCTGAGGGCCGTTTTCAGGCTGCTCACAGCCCCTTCAGGTTTTGAGTCCCTACTAGGGTACCTGGCCAGCCTGGGTGAGGGGCTGATGGCTGTTTGCAGGCTGGCCAAGCCCCCAAATGGGGTCCCTCACCCCATTGGGGTGTGGCCAGCCTGGGTGCAGGCCTGAGGGCCATTTTCAGACTTTTAGGCTGCCCACAGTCCCTTCAGGTTTTGGGTGCCTACTGGGGTGCCCGGCCAGCCTGGGTGAGGGGCAGAGTGCAATTTCAGGCTGCCCACAGCCCCTTCAGGGTTCAGGTCCCTACTGGGGTGCCTGGCCATTCTGGGTGAGGGGCAGAGTGCAATTTCAGGCTGCCCACATCCCCTTCAGGGTTTGGGTCCCTACTGGGGTGCCTGGCTGGAAACAGGTATCTGGCATTTATTTAACTTCTATAATTGAAACTTTGTTGCCCTGGTCCCCGGCTTGAAGCCTGGGTTGCCCCTGGCAACCCAAGGTCCCCGCCCGGCAGGTATCTGGGGTTTGTTTATCTTCTACAATTGAAACTTTGTAGCCTTGAGTAGAGCTCAGGGCCCACAGGGCCCTGGCTTCCTCCATTGCCTGGGGCGACTCCAGCTCAGTGGCTGTCGCTATCTTAGTTGAGATAATTTGCATATTTGCTCCTGATTGGTTGGTGGGTGGGTGTGGCTTGTAGGTGTAATGGAGTGAGGGTTAATTTGCATATTACTCTTTTATTAGATTAGATGTGTTTGTGTGTGTTTGTTGGTTTTAGAGAGAAGAAGGGAGAGGGAGAGAGAGAAACATCAATGATGAGAGAGAATCATCAATCAGCTGCCTTCTGTATCCCCCAACCTCCACTGGGATCAAGCCCACAACCTGGGCATGTGCTCTGACCAGGAATCAAACCATGAGCCTGGTTCATGGGCCCAGCTGGGCTTCTAAGTACTGTTTTAATGCTTTCTCTGCAATATTTCATTTAATCCTTATAGCAATCCCTTAAAGTAGTTACCAGTATTATCCCCGTTATACAGACAGAGAAATTAAAGCATAGACAGATTAAGTAACTTGCTCAACAACACAGAGCTGGGATTTCAACCCTGGCTTTCTGGCTCATTGCTAATCAATTAAAGAATATTA
Source organism: Murina feae (assembly GCA_004026665.1). Classification (NCBI taxonomy): domain Eukaryota; kingdom Metazoa; phylum Chordata; class Mammalia; order Chiroptera; family Vespertilionidae; genus Murina; species Murina feae. The sequence continues at coordinate 7,892 of PVJC01045706.1, forward strand.
AATCAATAAATGCATAAGTGGCACACAGACATGGCAGAAACTATGAGGATGGTGTGCAGATGACTCAAGTTTAGGAAACACTGGCTTAGAGGAAACCAGACTCTATGTGCAGGGGTACCAGTGAGTGCACGTGTGGGGAAGCTGAGCCATCCCGGCTCACCAGGGAAAGTTAGGAACCTGTGAGCTGGCAGGAGGCTCAGAGGACGAGAAGATGCATTGTTCATGGTGGGCTGTAGGTCTGGGATGGGGTGCAGAGGGCACGGTGGCCACCCTGGAAAGGACACACAGAGGCCATAGGGAGTTCTGTCACTGACAAGGTAACAGAGAGGATGTTTCCAGAGAGTCCAAGGTTCCTAGTTCATCCGAAAGAGAAGAAAACCAGAAACGCCCTTGACTTTGCTCATGCAGGTGTAGTCAAAAGAGCATTGGCCCCAAGTTGGGGGTGAGTTCAACTCTGACCAGTCTCCCCACATTGTCACAGTGGGAGAGGACGCCACGTGCTAGAGGCAGCACAGTCACTGCTGACGCGCTGTACACCTCGAGCTACACCTAATCTCTCAAGCCTCAGTTTCCCCTCCTGTGAAACGAAGATGAAGTAGTGCCCACTTTGCAGGGTTAAATTCCTTAGCCCAGTGTCTGTCCTCGGCACCCAGTAAACATTAGCTGGGACTGTTTCTAGCCTCTGTCTATCCCCCTTCAGAGATTCCACCCAGGAGATTCCTGCACTGGGTTTGAGGTTCTGACTGCCCATAATCCTGGGTCCCATTCTCACCTCCATTTAATGTCCCTAGGAGAGTGGCAGACTTATTCTTTAGATCAGCGGTTCTCAACCTGTGGGTCGCGACCCCTTTGGTGGTCGAACGACCCTTTCCCAGGGGTCGCCTAAGACCATCCTGCATATCAGATGTTTACATGACGATTCATAACAGGAGCAATATGACAGTGATGAAGTAGCAACGAAAATAATTTTATGGTTGGGTCACCACATGAGGAACTGTGTTTAAAGGGCCAGAAGGATGAGAACCACTGCTTTAGATGATTGGCAATTGGTGCCTGGTGGGGTATTAAGGAGGCCCAGTGAACATCACCTCCCTTCTTTGATTAAGTTCTAAGGCTTGTTGAGAAGTCAGCCTAATATCACCTGTGGCAGAAAGCTGGTGTTGGAGAATGTGGTTACGCCTGCAGGCATGTGGGCTTTCTAATATTGAATGGAGCTGACTTACCCCCAGCCCTCTGCAGGGCCCTCTGCTGGAGGCAGGTCCCCTTTCAATCTTGGAGCAGGTGGAGCACAGCAGAATGAAGGTGTGTTCCTAGCAGGCAGCTCATTCCCAAGAAAGGGAAGAGGAAAGACAGTGAAAGTCTTCCAGTATCCATTTCTGCTGCCACTTTGTAAGCTGAAACGAAGACAGGGGATGAGCAGGGCTCCGGGGATCTGGGCTTGGCTCTGGCTCTTGGGGTGTGCCCTTGAGCAAATCACGTCTTCCTTCCCAGGCCTTGGTTTCCTCATCGGGGAACTGCTTACCCCCTAAAGCAGAGTTTCTCAACCTGTGGGTCTCGAACCCTTTCACAGGGGTCGCCTAAATACATCCTGTGTATGGGATATTTACATGACGATTCATAACAGTAGCAACATTACAGTGATGAAGTAGCAACGGAAATAATTTTATGGTTGGGGGTCGCCACAACATGAGGAGCTGTATTAAAGGGTCGAGGCATCAGGAAGGTAGAGAACCACTGGGCCTATCGCCTAGCGATTCACCCCCACAGTCTCATGTCAAAGCCACCCTAGACCAACAGTGGTGTCAGATACTGCGTCTGTGACAGGGCGGGCTGCAGGTGTGTCAGAGACTCAGCTGTTATTACTCATTCTCTAAAATCTCCACAGTGCCCTTAGGGGCAGTCAGAACTGGCGCCAGGTCCAAAGTAAATGGGAGGCTGTGTTTTTAAGAAAACGCTCACTGCTGAAGGGAATACCTCTTCATTCTCCGGTTAACAAGGCGTTTGACTCTCAGCTTTGGACATTTGCCGCTCAGATCACAGACGGTAGTCTTGCGTTTGTCACTAACAAAGGCAGCCTCTGGAGCCTGGTCCCACTTCCCTCCCACCATAGGCCCAGCTGCACCGGGCTCTCCAGCTCTGGGAGCAGGCGGGGGGTGGGGGGCGGGGGGCAGGAACACAATTGGATTCCAGTCCTTCGGAAGAGATGAACCTCACAGGCACCAGCATTTGGGGAGCCTTCAGGAGACACTGAGTACCCCTAAGAGCTCCCTAAGTGGAGAAGCTCTGGGGAAGTGAGGAGACCCAGGGACATGGCCTGGCAGCTAACTGCCATGTGCATGGCACGTCCTCTTGTGTTTTCTGTGTGACCTTCGTGATTTCACAGTTCTGTGCCCTGTAGGTAACATGGCCTCTCCCATCCCACCCCCAGGGCCATGTTAGGATTTGTAGGGGCCCTAGGCACATTGGACTAAGAAACTTATTTTATAACTCTGTCAGTGTAGACAAATTTATCAATGTTATCTGTAGAAACATTTTCTTTGACTAAATAGTTCATGTTGTCTTCTGATTCGAAAAGAAATGAAAACATGTTTGTGGGAACTCGGCACTGTTCCTCCAGACTTTCTGGAAGTCAGCCCCGTACCATCACCTTACATCCAGAGCGCAGTCTAGGGCCTCGCAGCATCACACCACCCGGGAGTTTGTTAGAAACACAGACTCAGGCCTCCAGAGTCAGCATCTGAGGCTCAGCAAGACCCCCCAGGTAATTCATGTTCACGCCGTAGTCGGAGGCAAGCTGCCTATCACAGTTGCCATGTACTACTGGAAATATTTGAATCACAGGGCACACTATACCCCAAATTACAGCAAGAAGTCTAATAACAGGAAATCCTATAGGAAAGAAATACCTGGCATTAAATGGCTATGTAAATGCCAACAATTCCTGGATGGTCCTGCCTGCCAAACCCCTTCTTCTCTCTTCCCCAGTCAATGCTTTCTCCGTCACTCAGTGCAGAGGTGAGACCTGGGAGGGGGCTGCATTGGCTTCTGAGTTAGTTCTTCCAGCTTTCCCATGAGCACAGCTTCCAGAGCCATCTTGGCGGAGGAAGAGATGGATGGAGGAGGCAGACGGCTCTTGGCCTCAACCCAGAGGTGACACACAGTCTGTTGGCCAGAGCTAGTCATCCCCGCCCCCCTCCCAACTAATTGCAAGGGAGTCTGGGAACTGCAGAGAGCACAGGAAGATTCAGGAAGCACTAACCATCTCTGCCATGGGCAGAGAATTAGTAAGGCCAATACCAGCTCCTGCAGAGCCTGAGGCCTTCTGGGGGCTAGGCATTAAGGAAATCCTAGAAAAACGGGGAGAATTCATTCAGAAGCAAAGGCACACCCTCCACCAGGGTCTTTTATCTGCAACAAGGCAGAGCGGGGCATCAATTGGCCAACAGAGGAAAAAGGCTTTGGCAAGCAGAGTCATCCAGAAATTCTTGGCATCCCACTCAATGTAGACTATATGTTCCCTAGGGTTTTCTGTTATAGAACTTCTCACTATAGGATGGAGGTGGCCCTGCCAATATGCATTAGACCTAAGTCAGCAAGATGTACTTTAAGCGCCACTGAGATGTTGGGTCTGTTGCAACAACTACTGTTAATGATCCCAATTTAATACCCAAACGCCCTGGCCATGGGCCCTCTCGCCTGCTTCTCGAAAAGGGGAGGACACTTACTACCTGTCACTGGTGCTGTCCTCTGTCTGCAGCTTTGCCATCCAGCTTCTCTGCCTGCTTAGAGCTCTAACCCCACCCCTCTCTGGGCCACGCCCCTGGATTAGAGGCCTGTTCTGTTCTCTGGTATAGGGAAGGAAACTTGAGATCCCAGTGCAGAGTAAGTTGGACTTAGAATCTCAGTCTCTGACTCTCAGGTGCCCATCTGTGAGGAAGAAAAAACAAAGTAGAGTCCTTCCCAGCCATCAAGAGCAGGAAGGGTTACTCCTGGGGAACAATGGCAGTCTATCAGTCTGCTTAGCTCTGTCTTCCCTGGAAGGTCTCATAAAACAAGTGGCTGCTGTGGCCTGAGGGCAGGAGTGCCAGGTGCAGACTCTGTCTTGATGGATGTGGGAAATCCCCTTCAGCAAGGCTGTGGAAGGAGCTAAAATGCTGCTAACATTTAATGAGCTCTGAACATGTGCCAAGCATTGTTCTCAGGAGTTTATGTGTTATGTAATCTACATGTATATCCTTGTCCATGATTAACAAGTGAGGAGACTGAGGCACGGACAGATGAAGTAGCTTGCCCAAGGTCACACAACCACCACGTGGCACAGCTGGGAGGGGATCCCAGGCAGCCTGGCTCTGGACCCCACGTGCACAACCACTCTGCTCTCTCACCTCTGGCCACTCACTCATCAGAGAGGGTCTCTGACTAGTGCTTTGAGGAGGTCACGTTGAGACCTTGAAAAACCATCCCCTGGTCAAATAAGTTTGGGAAACATTCTATACTACTTTCTCTCCCTCTTGGAGATATTTTCTTATTGAAGGTTTACAGGACAGAAGCCTGTCTCATACTAATATCCCCAAATGTGTTAAAACATGGAAGGCTGCATTTTCACAGCTCCTCACAACATCACTGAGAACTAGGGTGGCAGAGAACAGACTTTGGGAAAAGCTGGCCAGGGACACACTTGCTTGAGAGGAAGCAGGTGGATTATGTGGCATCTGGAAAGCCCTCACTGCTTGCAGAACTCCCCAGGCAGGAGCTAAGTGGGCCAGGTTAGCTCAAAAGCATCTCCCTGGGATGCACGCAGTGGCCAGGGGGGGATAGCCCGGGTTCTGCTGGTTTACAATTCCATTTGGCTACCCATCAGCTTTATTACTTTGGAAAAGTCACAGCACCACACTGAGCCTCAGTTTCCTTATTTGCAAGCTGGCACTCACCATAGTATAGGTTGGGGGACTGAGGGATTGATTATGCCCGAAGTGTCAGAGACATGGTATGCCTTTGATGAATCGTGAGTGTTGTCGTTGTTATCTGTTGTCTAGTTTGTTTGCCTATTTTTTAGTGTCCTCTCATTCCAGGTGTAAGTAGGAAGTGCCAGGGTTGGAGGCTTTAAGCAGCAGGCTGGCCCAATTCCATTGTGTCATATCCAGTTCCACTGAAGTCATTGTGCCTCTTCTCTTCTCCAAAGAGGTCCGGGGACTCCCCAGTCCAAGCTATAGTTTTCCCCTGTGAAGGGAAAGGAGGTGGTCTCTGGTTGAACAAAAGAATAGGGTGGAAATTTCAAGGGCTGAGGTTCAGCTTGTGGGCCACACTCAGACTTAGATTCATAAAAAAGAAGCATTGCTCTGGCCGGTGTGGCTTAGTTGGTTGAGCATCCTATGTGCCAAGAGGTTTGATTCCCTGTCAGGGCACATTCCGCGGGGTTGAAGGCTCCATCCCCTGTAGGGGACTTGCAAGAGGCAGTCAATTGATATTTTTCTTTCACTGAGGTTTCTTTCTCCCTTCCCTACTTTTTCTCTAAAATCAATTAAAAAAACATATATAAAAAGGAGCATTAACCCAGGATTCCAGGAGTTCACAGAAGACCCAGAAAAGGCAAAAGTACAGGCAGAACCATCCCTAGGAAAACGTTTTGATTATAAATGAGATCCCTGGCAGACTGTGTGTGGAAGTCGGTGCCAGCATTGACTAATCACCTAGCACGAGAAATTCTGAGGATAAATTTCAGG
>PVJC01045707.1:0-13599 GCA_004026665.1 Murina feae
CTCTGTCCTTTAAAGAATTGTTATAATTTGAATTCATTTTGGAAATGAGGAGGCTGAATAAATGGAATTCCAGGCTTAAATTACTGTGTCATTCTTGATACAATGAACTCTTTCACCTTAGTAATGTGTCCTAGGAAATTATAATTCCTGCCCTGAATGACCTGCTAGAGAACAAGCTGGAGCCTGGGCTCTGAGCAGAGGTCAGTAGCCCAACATTAGTCAGAGGAGATCAGAAACACATGAGTCAGGTCTTCTCACTGCTGCAGGAAGCCATCTTGCCCACTTACTCCCTCCCTCGGTCTACTCAGGCCCACTTGTGTGGGAAGCTACACATATTGCAATACAGTGTCCACACTTTCACTGCACTATTGGGACCCAGATGCCCTAGGGTCATGCTGCTCCTTAAGTGCCAGGTCACTGCTTCTTGGACTCGGACTCCCAGGTAGAAGCCAGGTGCAAAGGGTGGAGCCAAGCCCCAAGGGCGGAGCCTTGCCCTAAAGAAGCGAGCCTAGCCTGAGAGCAGAGCCTCCACACCAGCCTCTATACATGGGGACAAGCAACACATGTTTGGAATCAGGAAGCCATAAGAAGCAATGACAGTGGAATAGCACAGGCATGGAGCAAAATGCAACCTTAGAATCCTAGAATATTCCAGCAGGAAGCAATGCTCTGAAACACTGGGAGTCTGAGATCCAGGCAGCCATGTGCCTGAGTCACGGCCAGAGATGTGGTTGAAATATTGGACCTCCAATTCCCAGGTCACATGCTATCTGGGCATCACAACTCCCAAGGCCCACAGTCCAGTAGCCAATAACCACAGAGGTCATTGGGTGCCACATATTCAGTGTCCTCTACAGATGCCCCTCACTAACACCACATATCTTCTTGATGATGGTACCTCAGCGCATCATTTTATTAAGGACCCATCTCCTTGCATTCTGCCCACCACCTCGGGCCACCTTGATAGTTCAAAAATACCTGTCATTTCAAAAACAGCTCATTACAAACAACATTTTCTAAGTGGCAGGCACTATGTGAAGCAGTCAGGATACAAAGATGAAGAAAACAAGGTCATTGTCCTCAAAAAATTCATAGTTTAGTGCAGTGGTTCTCAACCTTCTGGCCCTTTAAACACAGTTCCTCATGTTGTGACCCAACCATAAAATTATTTTCGTTGCTACTTCATAACTGTAATGTTGCTACTGTTATGAATCGTAATGTAAATATCTGATATGCAGGATGGCCTTAGGTGACCCCTGTGAAAGGGTCATTCGACAGCCAAAGGGGTCGCGACCCACAGGTTGAGAACCGCTGGTCTAATGGAAGAGACAAAACATACACATTCGATTTCAGTACATCCAATATGGTAACAGGATAGCTTCTTATCTACCTAAATTAAGGGGTAATTATGCAGGTAAACCAATCTTATTGGCACATTTAAATCACTCAATTTACAAGATAGGTTTACATACAGTTTCTCACACAAAAATTCCAAATAAGAAGTTATTCTTGTTTCTAAAATATTCTACTTATAGCCTACTGCATTACCAAAACAAATGTATTTTACAAATGACTAAAAGGTCCCTATATATACCCCTAAATTAAACAGCATACTTTTCAAAACTTAGAATTTTTGTCAATATTTTGTCTTTCTACTTTGCAATCAGAATCAGATATTGAGATAGATTTGGAAGCTAGCTGGCTATCAAATTAATTACTGTTTTCTAGATGTGAAAACTTACCAGAATTCTGACATACTATGTGTCCAATAGTAGCTGAGTCATGCAGTATAAGCTGAGAAGAGCACTGAGTTTTTTCACAATTATAATCCTGAGAAAATAATTTGTAAAAAAATTTTTGCTGGAGAATCCAAGTGAATGAAATAGAGAAAATGTTAAAAACTTAAGCACTAGTATTTCACGCTGCTAATGAAATACCTCTCCAGTGTTATCATAGCTCTAAGCAAGACCTCAAGATTGGGTTTTCTGGTTCTGACATTTTTTATTCTTGGAGATAATTTTTTCCTTAAAGGGATTCCTCATTTTACTCACTCTTAGAAAAGTGAAAATCAGAGGTTAACTTTCAGGGTCACACACGCTGTGTCTATCAGAAGGGAAAGCTGAGCCAGGTGCGGCCTGGAAAGAACAGCTATAACAGGCGCTCGGCCAAGCTGTGTGTGGCTCAGGGACTACCAAGGCAGGCTCTCTGACTCAACACATCCCGACCTGCACACACTTCCATGAGTCGTATGCAAAACAGTATATAATGCCTTTCAGCTTCATAGTTTTAATTGTATGAAATCCCTATTAAATATGGTAAGCAATATTAATCTAGTTGAAAGAGAATTATCTTTTTGTTTCACTTAAGAATAAATCCAAATAACAATAATTATAAACATTGCATAACACTTATGATATGCTAAGTGCTCTTTTGATACATATGGACAGATCTATATAGATATTTATACAGAGAGGTTGAGATATAATAAAAAGACATAATGTATATCAATATCTAAATGGATACACACATAAATATGTATTACCAGTATCTATCTTTATATACAGGTACTTACATTTTATAAATGAAGATACTAAGGCATTAAATAAAAAAGAACTAAAAAACATGTCCAATCCAACAGCTAGTACGCTGCAGTGCTGGGACTTAATCCTAGGCTTTATAGCCACTATGACATGATACCTTTTTTCTTCTAAGAGTGTCCGTTTTCCTTGAATATTTGAGCAAATGTAAAATCTCTTAAGTTGTGTGCTCCTCAGAGGTTTTATCAAACATAGAGGCCAGTTGGACCCGCAGAAACCCACTGTGGATATCATCTAACCTTGTTTCTGTCACTGGTTTTAGTTTGGTTGTGTTTATGTATTTATTTATTGTGGTGCTAGTAACTGTATGTACATATGTTACTGATAAAGATGGATTTTGTGAAGCTAAAAGAGTTTACATTTCAGGGCCCCTTGCTTATTTGGGCCTTCTCTATAGCCTGGGAAAATCCCTGGCACTATGGTCACATGGTCATATATTTTTATAAAATCTGTAAAAGTAAGATGCTTTCACTGTAAACAGCTGAGACCACCATGTCTGCCTTTCCACTCTGACTCTTGTCGGTCGCCACTGAAGTGGTTGTAGGCGTTTTGGTAATCCAGGTGACAAGTTGAAGTCAAAATACGGACAGTTCACGTGAGCTAGTGGGATATATGTAGATATTCACAGGCTGTTCGTGTACAGTGAAATTATTGCTCAGCATCTCAGTATAGGAATGGATTCCAGAAAAATTCCTGCAGCCCACTCTGCTGACTACACAATGTTATCACACAAAGACTTAAGGCAGACGTTTAAGGGGAATCAAGCCAGAAGACAGTCTGTAGTAATTCCTTCCACACCATATAATTTAGTTTTTCTCAACAGAACAAGTCTAAAAATATATGTGCATTAACAATAATTAGACGATTTTTCTAAATAATCAATAATTATTAATATTAATAAAAGTTGTAGTGGCAACTGAGGAAAAAATAAATTACAAAATTATATATTTAGAGGCATCAGAAAACTCTGGACACAGTGAAGACTACTAGCAAACTGAATCCAGTAACAAAGAAAATAAATAATATACCAAGTTCAAATGAGGTTTATTCTTGATAGGCAAGTGTGCGTTAATATTCAAATCTCAATGTAATTCAACACATGAAGAATAAAATATGATGTAACCATGTCAATAGGTGCAGAAGATATTTGACAAAATTCAACACAAACATAACTCTTAGAAAACTAGGAATAGCAGAAAGCTTGTTTACACTGATAAAAATAACTACCAAAACAACAACAACAAAAAGAACGACCACCCCAAAACCTCCTATTTAATGTTATTTTCCCCAATAGCAAAAAGAAACAATAGCTACACTATTGATATCAATGGTGAAATGGCACCCTCGGTCATCTCTAGAGAATTATAAAAGAAAAAACAATAACGGTTTTCAGGACCTTTTGTAAAACTACTAGAGGTCCGATGCACAAAATCCATGCAAGAGTAGGCATTCCTTTCCCTGACTGCCAGCACTGGCTTCCCTCTGGCACCGGGGATCTGGGCTTCCCTTGCAGCCCTCGCTTCATCTGGAAGGTTGTCTGGAAGGATGTCCGGTCTAATTAGCATTATGCTTTTATTATTATAGATAGTAATTAATACAAGGTAATATTGGCACAAAAATAGACAAAATGACTACATAGCACAGAACTATATTGATACAGACCCCACATATGTGCTTCCTGACACACAACAAAGGCTACCCTGCAGTGTGGAGGCAACCCTCTTACTAAATGGGGCTCGGTCAGCTGGAGAACCACATGGACAAAATGAGTCACCCCAGGAGCTGGAAAGCTTGGGCTGCTGTGACCTGCCTTGCCTACACCAGCCAAATTTATTGCATAGTCTCAGCCACTCAGTGTCTCTAGCTTAGATGATTCAAGGTTGTTAAAACAGTCTTTTCTTTCTTTCTTTTTAATAACGAGATGAACATATTGTGGTCTTTTGCTTACTCTTAATCTCGAATTCCAAATTTGACCACATAGAAGCAAATCAGCTGCAGAATTCTACTCAGAATTAGCCAAGGAATTGCCTGAGTACCTACATGATTCTGTTGTAAATCTGGCGGGAGAGAACAAAGGGGAGGGAATGGCATCAAACAGATACACACAAAGTGAGTAATATCTGTCTCGCCAACACAGACTTCACAGTGAAAGCAAAATAAAAAGGGGAGAAATTTGTTGAAATTCCATGAGTTTGGATTCAATCTGAACCATATGGGGCTCCAGATTAGGTCATATTCTCATGATAAAATTACTAATTTTGTCTTCAATGTTGTTTGCTACTCAGTATTTCCATGATCTCTTATTAGCTGATCTCACGCATTATTTGTTTGGTCTGTATCACTCACAAGATAATAGACTTCAATGAAAGCCTTGGAGTTTCACTGGGAGGCTTGGTACTCAGTTACTAAGGAGTCAGGGGAAAGGTAAGACTGTGGAACAAGATGACCTGGATATAAAGGCCCCTTACTTCCTAGCAGTGTCATCTTGGGCAAATTATTTCCTCTCCTTGGCCCTCAATTTCCCTGTCTATAAAATGGGTTTAATAATAGTATCTACTTCATTAAGTTGTTGAGAGGATTAAAGGAGTTAAAGGGTAAAGTACTTAATCTATAGTATCTGATATATAATTAGTGCCATAAAGATATTAGTTACTATTCTTCATCTATAAGAAGTATACAGGAAAGTCTTGCCTATAAGTAACATTGATTTTTGTTTATTGCATTTTAGCCTGGACTTTCTATAAATTGTAGTAATTTGGAAAAAATCCCTTGTTTTCCCATTGATAGAAGGCAACACACCTGATAGGAGAAGAGTCGGTAGAGCAGAATAGTAAAGAGCTGGGGTTTGGGAATTAGTGGCTTTTATTTAAAACCCCTCCTCTGTGGGTTTGCAATGGGTGACTTAATTCCTCTTCTGATCTTTAAAATGGGGACATGATGGCATCAACTTCATCAATTCAGGAAAGGTAAATGAGATAATGCACCCAAATCGTTTACCGAGTACTATAAGTACTCAGTAAGTATCAGGCACAGTATTGTTGTTACATTATTTTTATATGGGTTGCAACAGAGAAATGCTTTGAATCACCCAGTAAAATGCATTTGAACAATTCAAATGCACGTTATTATTATTTAATCTTCATAGCCATGACTTTGTTTCTCTTAGCATGTTGTCAGGCTTACCCCAGACACTTGAGTCTTCCTCCAGTTAAAATATGCATTGGAAAATCTTTGAGGTTCTTCACTGATGACACTAAAAATGTATGAACTTGAGGCACATTCATCTACTTAAATATCAGATATGACCTGTAAAATGTGTGTATATACTAGTAAACAAATCTCTCTTTTAAAAACCATGTCATTTATTTTCCCTGTGTTTTATGGAGGATTCTTAGGATCAAAGCTGATGTTTTGTGTAAATCATGGAAAATTAATCTCCTTACTTGTGGCTTTTAGACTAACTCAAAATGGTATGTCTTGTCACTATTACTTTCCCATGACTCATTGCGTTAATAATCTAGTGATATTAACAGTTATCTATAAAAATAGTAATTTAAAAATATAAAACGAACACATCGTGAAGTTCAGTTCTACTGGCTGATTATTCTGTGGATGACCAAGAATGGGAGGGAGATATGGAGTTCTTTAGTGACGAGGGTTACAATGAAGGGAATGGAAAAATCAACTAGACTTGCCAAGTGGTATCCTAAAAAGGGGTCCAGACATCATCGAACTTCTTTCCAGTTCATTTCTAGATGGTCGTGAGCCCTACTTACCTGGTAAGGGCAGATCAGTGGGTTATCAGTAAGACCAGAAGTTGTACAGACAGTGATAAATTAGGAAAGGGGAGAGTTACTTGAAAGAGTAAGCCAGAATGGCCTCCAGGAATTTTCAAAACATCACACTGGAGCAAGCAGTGAAACCCAGTTCTTTGTTAGCAACACACAAAAGCCCTGAAGCAAAATAATCAGGGGGAAATTATAAGACAGTGGGTATATTGGCTCAGACCCAGTAACATAAGACATTCATTACACTTAGACGCAGTAATTCTCTGAACACCCCTTAAATCTCTCAGCTGTTTAATATAAGATGAGAGTAAATGTTCAGGTCAATAAAATTATCGGCTATTTTCATATCCAAGAAGCAGAAAAGGTTCACCAGTGGAAAAACGTAGAGGTTAACCATGAACTTTTTTTAATAAACCATTTGGCCTCGTGTCCTTGCATGCACAAGCCTTCCACTGCCGGCAAACCCTGACCCCTCCAAGGCCACGATCCTACACTGGCAGCACAGTCTGCTGGCAGCCGCAACACCGGCTGCACTTCTCACAGGTTGAGTGTCCGCCACCACTGGCGGAAAGGGTATGTGAAGGATGAGTGTTGTATAACCACAGACTGAGGCTCCAAACCAATTCCAGTGAAGCCTGATAATTGTTTTTGACATTTGGAGACATTTTATCCTTCAAAACTCTTGGAGAGCTGAGCTGCTTGCCTGAATGTGCTGTTTCTATGGAGATCAGGGGAGGTTTTAAAGCTGTTCATCTTAACTGACCTCTTCCATTCTTTTCTTTTTGTTTAATTTTGACTCTTCCCTAAAAATTCAGCCCAGAGTTAAATGCTTATGTGTTCTCCAATCTCAATTAGATTTTCATCCCGCAATAGTGCAGTGGGCTACTTCTCCTCCAGAAGGTGCCTAGGACAATTTATTGTGGGTATGAAAAGAAACTAGTAGAACTGCTATTATACTGACCTTTAATCTGAAAACAGGGAGGGAACTGAGTTTTAGTATTAGTCAAAGTACAGAGTGGACATGGGTTCTCTCTGTGCTGTCTTGTATTAAAAAGTGTGGTGCTTCCCGAATGGCGTGGCTCAGTGGTTGAGTGTTGAACTATGAACCAGGAGGTCACGGTTCGATTCCAGTCAGTGCACATTGCCCAGGTTGTGGGCTCAATCCCCAGTGAGGGGTGTGCAGGAGGCAGCCGATCAGTGATTCTCTTATCACTCACATTTTTATCTCTCTCTCCCTCTCCCTGAAATCGATGAAAATATTTTTTAAAGTATGGTACTTAGCTAGGACATATGAGGCCTTCCAGAGAAAGGGGAGGTGTCCTACATCACAGGAGGGGGTGTTGCCTTACAGCACAGGAGGGAATAGCACCAGTATCCTCATGTTGTTCTCTCATCCCCTTGCAACTGTCACAGTTCACTCGAATCCAGCTCACTGGAATTAGGGATCTATAACCTAATTCAAACTAAACTAACTTTCACAGAACAGATAAGAGGCTTCCAGGACCCACACAAAGCAGCCAGGGTTTGAAAGCTTGTTGCTAGTTCATACACAAAACAAGAACAAGGACTGAGTGGCAGGGCTGAAACAGAAGAGCATGGGTTAAGGGTGTCTTTCCGAAGCCAGACTCCCTGGGCTCAGATTCCCAACAGGACCACATCCTCAATCAGTGACTTTGGGGAAGTTACTTAATCTCATGATGCATCGGTCTCTCCCTGTCACATAGGATGCAACATGAAACTCACGTCCCTACAGCAGTGGCTTGTCAGGCAAATTAAATGAGAAAAGCCTGGAATGTACACTTAGAACTTTAAACAAATAGCTTTTAATATTATCCTTCTCACAAGGGCAAAAAGCAATGATGATCAAATGAGATTTGAGAAGCCAAAATGATCAAAACTAGTTGGTAATAATAAGAATTATATAGACTATATAGATATGAGGGAGAAAGAGAGAGAGCAATTTAGCAATTGGAATAAGAAGGTGAACCTGCACATTTATAATACCTTGACCAATAAAGAAATTTTAAAAAAAAGGTGAACCTGCAATTTCCTCAGTGTTTCTAAAGTCTTGCTATGCAAAATCCAAATTCTACAAAATTTCCCTAAACTTGATGATAAATGTTCAGGGCTGAATTTGGGGCTTTCCAATTGATGGCAAATGATAACACATTCTATGGGAATGCAAGCATTTTTCCTAACAGCATAAAAACAGCAAAGATGATACACGGAAAGTATTTTTTCAATAGAAAATTCTTTTGATACACACAGAGAAACTTTGGGAAAAATTGAATAAAGTTATTATTAGAATTACTATTAAAGAGATTAAGTTGAATGGGGAAAAAAACACTTCTAACAGATTTTAGTTAAACCTGTACTTGATAAACTATATTTCAAATAATTAAATATTCTTTTGAACCAATAAAGGCAAGATGTAACTGAGAAAGTATATTCTCAACAATGAATGACTACTTGATTTTTTTTAAGTTTATGAAAATGCTACATACGGAAGCACTGAGAAAGAGGATGCTCTGAAGGGAAGGAAGGATCTCAGAGTAAATTTACAAAGACAGCATTACACCTCAAATAGATTCACAGCAAAGAAATTGGAGTCAAAGTGTACGAAGTGCTACCAGATGGCATCAATGTGCTCATTTTTACAGAAATAATACTCATAAAAAAATACTCTAAAATAGCGCATGGCTGGGAATCTTTCTAATAGTAGTTGCTATATTTAAAATAATTGCCAAATTTAATTTAAGGCATGAGATTTTTTTTTAATTTATTATTTACTAGGGGCCCAGTGCACAAAAATTTGTGTACTCAGGGTGTTCTTCAGCCCTGCCTGTGTCCTCTCGCAGTCTGGGACCCCTCAAGGGATGTCCATCTACTGGCGTGCCTGGCCAGCCTGGGTGAGGGGCTGATGGCTGTTTGCAGGCTGGCCAAGCCCCCCAGTGGGAACCCTCACCCCACTGGGGTGTGGCCAGTCTGGGTGAGGGGCTGAAGGCTGTTTTCAGGCTGCCCACAGTCCCTTCAGGGTTCAAGTCCCTACTGGGGTGCCTGGGAAGCCTGGATGGGGGGCTGAGGGCTGTTTTCTGGCTTTCAGGCTGCCCACAGCTCCCAATGACCCAATGTCCCAGCAAGGCTGGTTGGAAGCAGGTTTCTGGGGTTTATTTATCTTCTATAATTGAAACTGTTGCTTTAAGCTGAGGCCTAGGCAGGTAACGAAGCCTCCTGTTAGCTTCAGCTCCGTGGCTTCTATAATTTCAACTATGTTGCCATAGCAGACACCCAGCCAGCCTAGACAGGCAGTTTCCTCCATTGCTGGTGCAACGGAAGCCTCCTGTTTACTTCAGCTCCGAGGCTTCTATAATTGCAACTACGTTGCCGTGAGCAGAGAGAGGCCCAGCTGGCCTAGGGAGACAGTTTACTCCTGATGCAACAGAAGCCGCCTGTTTACTCTAGCTCCGTGACTGCCGGCCTCCATCTTGGCTGGGTTAATTTGCATACAGCTGCTCTGACTGGCTGGTGGGTGTGGCTTAGGCATCCCGAAGAAACTGTCAATTTCAATATTACTCTTTTATTAGATAAGATGTCTTTCTGTTATTATGTGTGTGTATAATTTACAATTATCTGCTTTTTCCTGAGATAGCCAATCGCTAGTGTTATGCTTCCTACAATCGAGGCATGTTACTCAAACATGGGTGTGCAACAAAAATCACAGAGGCCACTGTCTAGAGGGTGATAGAAACTCTACATTTTGACAGACTTTAAAGAGATTTTTTTTTTTTCCAAGGAAAACACTTAACTTTTCTCCAACACCCATTTCAGTAGTTAGCATTTGCTGGAGGAAAGACATTTCTCATATCAAGCTCACATTTCTTCTGCTACATTTTGAACCCATTTTCTTCAGTGTAGACTTTTTAAAATGGTCTATCAATAAAGCAATTCACATACCCAAGGAGGCATCCTTCTCCACTGAGATGGTTTTTTTGGACTTCATGGAAAAGAGCTCTTAGGCCAAAATACTGAGTTTTAATTACAGGCAGAAAGGAGCACGAAAGTCTAGGAATGGGTAGCAGTTTGTATCTGGGGGGAGTGTGGATTAGGATCCTCTGAAGAAGCTGCGCAAGCTACCTGATCGTTTGGTGGAGCCAGGCAGATGTGGAGAGGTAGCTGACTGCATAGCTGTACCAACATCTGGCCACCAACTGTGCGACCTTCCGTATGTTGGCACAATGTAACAAAAACAGAGGCTGTCTGGCAGTTCTGGCTGCTGCGTTCCACAGACTCAGAACTCGAAGACAGGTGGTTTCTGCCTTCTCTGGAGAAAACGGGATCGATGGCAGTACTATGTGAATTGCTGAACTTTGGTAAATGAACCAGAAAAAAATACGAATGGCCAATAAACACATGAAAAGATGCTCAACATCATTAATCATTAATCAAATGCAAATCAAAATTACAATGAGCCCTAGCTAGGAGGCTCAGTTGGTTGCAACGTTGTCTGGTAAGCCAAAAAGTTTGCAGGTTCTATTCATGGTCAGTGCACATACCTAGGTGGGGAGAGTTCAATCCTTGGTTGGGGCACAAAAGGGCGGCAACAGATCAATGTTTCTCTCACATCAATGTTTCTCCTTCACCTTCCTCTCTCTCTGAAATCAATAAAAGCATATCCTTGGGCGAGGCTTTTAAAAAATTTCAATGAGATACTACTTCATATCCATTAGCATGGCTACCATTAAAAATAAATAAAGGTCAGTGATAATAAGGAGAACTTAGAAACCTTGCACACTGCTGGTGGGAATGTAAAAGGATGCAGCCACTATGGAGAATAGTATGGCAGTTCCTCCAAACGCTAAAAATAGAACTATCATTTGATCCAGCAATTCCACTTCTGGGTACATTTTTAAAAAATGGGAGCAGGGTCTTGAATTCATATTTGTGGACCATGTTCACAGAAGCATTATTCACAATAGCCAAAAAGTGGACACCACCCAAGTGTTCATCGGTTGGTAGATGGAGGATGAAATGATAATCCAAATGTGTCACACACACACACACACACACACACACACACTGGAATATTATTCAGCCTTGAAATGAAAAGAAATTTTGACATATGCCACAACATGGATGAACCTAGGTGCTATTATGCTAATGAAATAAGCCAGTCACAAGACTGAATATTACTGTAAGATTCCATGCATATAAGGCCCTTAGACTGATCAGAGTCACAGAGACAAAACATAGAATGGAGGTTTTCAGTGGGTGGGCTGGGTTGGGAAAGGAGGCAGTGTTTAATGAGTGCAGAGTTTCACTTTCAAAAGATGAAAAAGTTCTGGAGATAGCAGTGGTAATGATTGCTCAATGCTGTGAATGTAATTAAGGCCACTGAAGTGTACCCTTAAAAATGGTTAAAATGGTAAATATTATGTTATGTTAGTTTACCACAATTAAAAATAAAAAACATTTTAAAAAGGGAAGCAGGCTTTCTAAGTGGCACCTGTTTACCCAGTCAGTTTTACTAATACCTGTGTCACACTTCAGAGAGCACCATCAAAGTCATTTTATGGCACTCCACTTACTCATTCATTTGAGGCAAGCATTTACTGATTCCTTTATTAAGGACCAGGAACACAGCTAGATACAAAAAGGGAATATAAATTTAATTAAGACACAGTCTCCAATAGTAAGAAAAAGTAAAAAGGAAATGAAGTTAATATAGAATCATACTCACTGCTGGCCATTTTATGTACAATATTTCATTGGGTTCCCTTGATAATCTTAACTCAGAGTACCTTTTAGATCATGAAACTGAAGCTCAAAAAGTAATAACTTGTCCCAGGTCACAAAAGTAATAGGAAACAGAAAAAGGATTCAAGACTTGGCCCAATTCATGAATCTTTGCTCCTCTGCTACTTTAACCCACTATTAGGTCCAATCTTGATTCCATCCCCCTGGGCAACTCACTCTGTACACACATCCTAGACTCCTTAATTCTCTGAGAAATGCTTCCTCTTAATTGGGTTTGTCTTAGAAAATAATTTGCAAAGATTAAGCTTGAGGGTCTCTGGACTTCTTACTTCTATCTCATTTCTAAAATCAGGGCTAGCCTGGCTGGTGTGGCTCAGTGGTTCAGCATCAACCAGGAGGTCACAGTTCAATTTCCAGTCAGGGCATATGCCCGGGTTGTGGGCTCGATCCCCAGTGTGGGGCATGCAGGAGGCAGCCAGTCAATGATTCTCTCTCCTCATTGATGTTTCTATCTCTCTCTTCCTCTTCCTTTCTCTCTGAAATCAATAGAAATATTTTTTAAAACATAACAATAAAATAAAATAAAGGCTAAAGTTCAGGCTCTTTAATTAAGAGTCAGCTCTGGCCATGGCCTGGCAGCTCAGTTGGTTAGAGCATCATCCCACTATACAAGGTCCTGGGTTCGACCCCCAGTTAAGGCACATATAAGAATCAACCAAGCAATGCATAAGTGGAATAACAAATGTCTCTCTCTCTCAAAAAAAAATTTTTTTTAATAAGAGTCAGTCATGATATTCCATATTAACTATCATCCAGATTCTACTTCAGATATATCCAGTTCCATGTGTTCATTCATTCATTAACAAGGGTAATGATTTTTTCCTAATTTCTCCAAACATCATGGTCTGGAGTCCAATAGCTGCCCTTGTGCCCACTGCAGCCTCACAGCCCATAGTTCCTTTCAAGGTGCACAAATTCATGCACTGGGCTCCTAGTCTTAACTAAAAGCATAATAAAAGCATAATATTGAAATTAACCGTTTCTCCAGGATGGGGTAAGCCACGCCCACCAGCCAATCAGAGCAGCTGTATGCAAATTAGCCCACACAACATGGCGGCTGCCACTCACAGACCTGAGTAAATGGCAGCTTCCATTGCAGCAGGAGTGAAAGTGAAACTGCCGCCCACTCCGCTTAAACTGGCTCAAGCAAAACACACATTTGAAACAAAATAACAATCATAGAATCCTCGGGAGCAGAAGGAAACAGCAGGCCTGGCCTCACCACTAAGTAACATTGTGTCATTATAGACACCGTGAGGTGAAGCAGAGAGGAGGCTTCGTTAGTAGGAGCCTTAAAGGAACAGCATCAATTATAGAAGATAAACAAACCCCAGAAACCTGCGTCCAGCCAACCTTGCTGGGACGTTGGGTCAATGGGAGCTGTGGGCCGCCTTAAAGCC